>CM039122.1:8200181-8239940 GCA_022036555.1 Microstegium vimineum | reverse complement strand
GATGTTCAGATTGTGAGCGTGTCATTGGTGAAACCCTACTTCATACACACTACAAAAATGAAAACCGTGCGGTAAAAAGTTTAAAACCGTGGCGCCCGAGGATCAAAGGTCATGGTTAATAAGATTAACGGTGGGGGTTTGGGGAAGTGCCCGCCACATTAATCAAAAAAAAAAAAACAAAAAAGCCCAGATCCAACCCGGGTTAGGGCGGGATTGGGCTGATGGCCCCCGCGGCAGCCCCCCGTCGCCGCCGTCGCGCACCCCCCGCCCCCGCCCACGCTCGCTGCGCTGCCATCCAGGGGCCCCTAGGGGCCCTGTGCCCCCCGCGCGCCGCCTCGCGTGGGGTGGAGCTTGCCGATCCGAGGGAGCTCGTCGGAGGACTTGTCGGAGGGGCGGGTGTCGTCGGCGAGGGCCCCGCCGCCTCCACCTCCTCGCCGGGATCCCGCCATCGTCGCTGTTGGATCCCGCCCGTGGAGGGGAGTGAGGTTCCGGGATCCCGCCATCGCTGCTGGATTCCGCCACCTCCGCCTGCTCGCCGGATCCTGGGAGGGAGGTGTGCCGGGAGGGGAGGGATAGGGCGGCGCCACCAGATCCCGCCATCGTTGGATCCGGATCCGAGTGGGAGGGAACGCGCCGAGGTCGGGAGGGGACGCCGAGAGGGAGAGGGTCGGGATGGGAGGGGAGGCGTTGAGAGGAGAGGGGCCGAGAGGGATCGGCTCGGGTGGGGAGGGGAGGCGCCGAGAGGAGAGGGGCTCGGCCCGAGGAAAATGGCGGCAGCTGGGAGGGAGGGAGGTGGTGGGGGAGAAAAATGAAACCCTAACTTTAGTATATATACCATCAGCGTGATATCGGGCCAAGATGGGCCATATGTCAGGTCATCATTTTAGGAGACGATTATCTTAAAATGTCTGCCTCGGTAAATAGATTTTGCGAGGTGGTTGAGTATGACCGCCTCCGTTAATCACTCGATTAACCATGAAGGTTTATAGGTTTAACCGTCACGGTTAATAATTTCCAAGTGTATGCAAAATAAATTTTGTAGTAGTGTCAATGGCGACCCTGCAATGTTCCTGAATAGGTGGCCTTATGTTGGGACATGGAAAGCCTTGCGTTGTCTCACTGCAAGGAATGCGAAAGGGAACTCCGGGAAGAGTGTGTTGTCACTTTTGCTCATTTGGGGTTTGCAAGGGGAGATAGCTCACTCAATTTTTGCTACAAAGTTTTTTTTTGCATGTGTGAAGTGTGGCGACCGACACTTGCTAGATCTTAAGTTTCAATTCTACTACCATGTTATAGAAATGAAATGGTGGTTGATGAGTTGAGAGGACTTAATATATCATTTTGCACTTTAGTCATAGGTAGGAAATAAAACTTATTTGACGCAAAGACTAGGGGATTCTGTAACTTCCTTATGTTCTCATATATATAAATTATGTAATTTCCCAAAACATTTCACATGCAAATTCTCCGTGGCACCCTTTCACCCTATTGACACAAAAAGCGTCAGATCCGTGAACACCTCGGGCTATTCCCCAAAGCTCGATGTCGAGGGCGGTGCCAGTCGATTTGACCAATCAATCGACAAGGATGATAACTATGACAAACTAAACGAGACGACAGCGATGCCCCCGGGAAACGTCAAGGCTCAGATTGATCACGGATAACTTAGAGCAGAGCTAGACGAGGCAAACAGCGATGCGCCCGGATTGCCAAAGCCTAGAGGTACTCCCACACGGAACTAAAAAGGACTTTGACGGGGGATCAAGGTGATGCAGCCCGTCGAAAGCTTGAAGAATCGTTGATAACTACAACTAATGCATAAGAAGGTAAATTGCGATAAAAGTAGGATAAAAAGTTTGAATTGGTTTGTTTGTTGGTTGATTGATAATTCCATAGCCCTCGGGCCCATATTTATACTCCCGATGGAGAGTTGTACAAAACACAACACATACTTTCCTAAAACAACCCCTACTTTAAAGGAAACTGACTCGCGCAGGCCGGATAACAATTTTATTCCCCCAACAAACACACCTTTTTAAAAGGAAAATAAGCGACCCCTGCAAGAGTTTTACGCAAAACCACTATATTAAACGGCAAGAAAAAACCATTTCCTTAAATCTTCAGGAAACTTTCCATCGCAATCCCTGCAACTTCCCCTTTTTTGGTCACCGGGAGTCTTCCGCCCACCAATGCTAAATCCCCGCCCCTCGCATGTAAACTTTCCCCCAGGGGGAAAGGAGCATTTCTTATCGGAATGGGGAACCATCTTCATTGGCAATCGGCAAAACCTTTTCGGCAACGGCAAGACTCCTTAACGTCAATCATTCCAAAAGACTCACCCATTTTGGTCGACAAGGCTCACAGCTCCATCGGGAAAACCATAGCAAACCCCCCTACGGCATTATCAACTCCTGATACCGATGGGGAAGGGCCCCCCTGCCAGTAAGCCTCGCCCCTTTGACAGTGTAAAAAACGGTGTCAACCATGCCCCCCCCCTTTTAGGTATAACTTTAGTCCGAAATTCTCTCCACGTAGCCTTGCTGTAGCCGTTACCCCCCCCCAAAAAAGGCGACTTTCCTGATTCCCCGCGTGTGGAACTGCAATTTAAAATAAAATCCCTCTTGTAGCACGAACAGTTAAGACCCCCTCGATCCCCCCGGTATCAAAGCGGGCGCCTCCCCATTCCTGCCGGTGTGAAACAGCCCCCAAAAAGCCCCCAACACTTTTAAAATTTTTTGGGGGCCCCTACCGTTTTTTTTTTCCCGAGCTCATTTTTCACTTTCCCCTTCCTACCTTTATCTTAACCTCCAGCTCCCCCAAGAAAACAAGCTCGAGCAAATACCCTTCGCAATCTAAGGACGAAAAACCAAAACACTCCCTCGACTCCAATGGCGATCCGGTCGAATCCCAAAGGTAAGATTATCCTTCCCAATCCACTTTTGCAAACCGCACGAATCTGGATCTGTCTTCGTTCCTTCCTGACTGCTCTTCGCCTTCTTCTTTGAATCTTGGGAAAACTGTACAACGGGGTAGTGATTCCGCTTAAACCGGTTCAAACCTTCAGTGCTTAGGCCCCATGGGAACCCAGATCCCGCTATAAAAATCAATGCAGAAACCAACCGATTCCATTTAGATCTGAATGTTTTGGTTTGGGATTGTGGAAAGATCCCATTCCGATCATGGCCCAAGCCCACCAAAGGAGGGAAGAACTGGTACCATCAAAACCGCCAAGCGCGCAGCAAGTTTACTGGCAGGAGCGCAGTCTGGACCAATGTATCAGGCTGTCCATTGCCGAAAAGGGGAGAAAAAATGAGAACATGTTAATAGCTGCCTCTTACTTCTGGTCAAACACCCTAAACGCTTTTCTTATTCCGACATGGACCACCACCCCCCCACTTTTTGCCGATGTCCACATGCGACACCCGCTTAAGACTTTCCTCTTCCGACAACCCCCTTCCTTGTTTAATAGGAAAGCCGAGCACAGAGTAAATACCCGAACAAGGCGGATGGAGGGGTTACATCAGGAATATTAGAAAACTGGATCGGAAAAACCAAAGAGAGCACCCCAAATTTTCCTGAACATGTGCTGGATAAATTCATCTTCTGCGCAAGGCAGTTGGCCCTACCACCATGTATCTCCCACGACTGAGATGCTTGCCAATGGGGCAGGGCTTCCTTTGGGCAGATATCTTCTAGGCCCAGTTAATACCGTCTCCTCCATCAAGTGTCCCAGAATTTAACTGCAAAGGTGAGCACATCGGCAATTTTGGGAGCCCTGGTGGTTTATTAACATGTGCTGCACGCACATATGCAGAAAAACTCCAGCTTGACTTATTCGCTCAAACGTTCCCAAAAAGATACCAAGGACCACCATGCAGAGAGGATGAATCGGCAACTCGCTCTCCACTCAATTTTGGAGAGGCCACAAATTGTGCTGCCAGGACCAATGCCGATGCGGAGCAATTCGGCCTCTTCTTTCAGAAGTTTACAAGGGAATTCCTGCTGCAGAAGGGCTCTGGTGGCCATATGCCGATGTAGATAACCAATTCCCATTATTATTTAATTTTTACCGAGGGGGATGTTCCTGAAAACCAGAAAATGATGAAGGCCAGTTCGCCCCCGGGGCCATCCCGTGAACATTTTTGGATGGGGAAAGAACGCCCCCCCATCATTTTGAATTTTACTATCCATCGATAGCGGCAAGACAACTGGCGTTCGCCAAACTCCCCAATAAAGCTTTGTTACTCCAAGGGTAGTGCACCTAGGCAGACATTCCCAGTGCTCTGGACTGGAACAAGGTTGTCAGCCTTCCTGCCGATGCCGATATATGGGAAACCTTGACATTATCCTCCGGTCGCCAACCTCCTTCATCACAAATGAGTACAAGCCCTTGTGGCAAGAGTGGGGGTGTCAATTGTTCGCCAAGTCAATCGCACTATTATCGGCATATGATCGATGCCGATCATATCATCCCCGACGACGCAGTAAGTCCTCATCCCGATGCATTCCTCATTTGTACCTTCGCCATGGGTATTTGACCTTTCTTGTGTTTAAACAGGTCGATGACCCATTCCTCCGATGAGCAAGAGCGGCAAGCCTTTCAAGCTTCGAATGATGAGTCCCTGTCACTCATCCGCCATAAGGCTCCTTCGTTAGCTGCCTTCACCCACGACAGGTACCCTAAACCGACACCTGCAAAAGCCAAGGCTACATCGCCGCCTGCTCTGCCACTGACTGGGCGTTGCAGTAAACTCATCTTCACTCATACCAAATTTTATATACTTTTTAAATCGCAACATCTACTTTGTATAAACTTGCATTGAATGTTTTCAGGCATAAGGTCATCGGCAACCTGCCCCGAGCAGACAAGCACCTTCAAGTCCAGCTGCCGATCCCCCCTAGTCTTCATCGAAACGGCCGATCCTGCTGCCGCACCCAAAGAAAAGGAGACTTTGAAGCTGGTTAGCCCATCTTCGTCATCGGAAACAAGCAGCACCACCAACCTTCGGCGTGTCATCGGGGAAACTCCAATGGCTCCCATCCCCGTTTCAGCCGATTGGACAAGTCGTCGGTCAGGAGGCAGCCTCATCCGCTGCAGAGGCAGAGGCAGTTATCGGCACCATCAGCCGAACCTTTCGACGAAGAAACCCCCATGATGGTGGCATGGGCATCGGTACCATCAGCCGATGTCCCTGATGAAGCAGCTGTACCTACAGCAGCAGAAGCAAACATTATCGGCAACCGTCAACCGAAGTCGCCGATGAACCAGTCCCGCTCGTCGTAGCGGCAAGGTAACATCGGAAATCAATAACCAACTGAAGACCCCGATGAAAGGCAGCATCAGCGCCACAATCAAGTATTATGCCGGAAGCAACACCAACGACAATGCCGCCATTGCCAACGACGCCGATTGTTCTTCTGATAGAAGCTCATCCATCGGTACCTGCTGCCGAGTTCAAGACGGGGCTGGCCATCTAGAATGCCAAGCCCTTGGCAAGAAATCCGCTTCAAGATGGTAAGTCAATCACCTGAAAACTCTAGTATAATTTAGAATCGGATATTATAACCTTTTCTGTTTTCAGGCCCCAAATTCCCCCCGATAGCCTCTCTCTTTCATCCAATCCGCAGGGTGAAATAGGCCCCAAAAATTTTATTTTTATTTTTTCTATATATACCCCCGAAAAAAAAAAGTTTCCCCCCTTTACCGGCAAATTAAACCAAATTAAGCCTCTTTTTTCTCTCAAAACCCAATCATACCAAACTCAACGAAAGGTTTTTCCCAAATCATCAAATACCCCTGCGAAGAGGAAAAAAGCCTTTTCCCAGCCTTAAACGGCAAGATTAAACCAAGGGTTCGCCTTCTTTGCGAAAAAGGGCCAGCTCACCAAGAAACGGAAAAAGGAAGCTTTAAATATAAACACCTTGCCGAAAGCACAGAAACATCTCCCGGGAAAACCTCCATCGGCAAACCAGAACCAAAAACACTCCCGCTATGCCGGGAAGGGCTAAGGGGCCAAGGCGAAGAAGAGCTAAAAAAAACCCCTTGCCGATTACAAGCCACAGAAAACCAAGCAAAAACCCCCGGCAACCCCTATGAAAAGAAATTTTAAACGGGGAGAGGCCCGTTGCGAGCCAAAAAGGCGAGGGGGAAATTAGAACCCCAATTCGCCTAACGCGACAATGACACCTTATTCAAATTTTCCTAACTGTAAAAATTGCCACTTGTTTTTTTAATCAGCCAAGAATTTAAACCGATACTTGATCTCGTCTTGTAATATAACATTTGCCCTGGTTTTACCGATGTATTACAATTCCTTCTCTTCGGAATACATCGTATGTCAACCCCTTTGAGAATTTTCTGGCATGTATGCTTCGCTGGAGGCAGTTTAACCCTTATCCGATAGAAACTTGGATTAGAAAACCCCCAGGCTAGAACTAAATTTTCTGATCGGTAAAACCCAATTTCTCCTTTTCTAGAGTATCCATCGGCAAACTTGTTACCCATCATCAGCAATCATTACCGATAGCATAACTCATCGGCTAAAATCTTGAGTAATTAAAACTCGTTAGCCGGGGCCCTGGTACTTAGCCTGATTGTAACAACAATCGGTAGCGAGACTTCATATTTTCCACCGATAAGAATCAGGGATGACGCTGATAGACCCACTGCAAAGCATGCACCCCAGAACGTGCGCAACACATACTTAGTTATCATGCGCAAAGCGCGGCAGAACCATTCTCACATCCGTTCTTCTGGCAACTAACGCATCTATCGCAAGCGCGGCATCTCTATATCCCAAACCATCGGTAGGTGCCCCCCAAGTAAAAATAATTGAAATCGCCAGTCTGCCGATTGAAAAGCCCCCCAACCTGCAGGTCCAAAGATTGACCTCGATTAGACCATTGGCAAAAAGGGCTGCCGTCTGCCGATGGACTCCCATCCTTACGCTTTGGCCTCCACTATTTCTCCCTTGAAGGTTTCTGCATCATCAAAACAGGTTCTTGCGGCATCGGCGCTCAGTTCTTTTCTGGGTTTTGTTCAGACCTTTAGGGCACCATTGAGGTCTGGTTTTCCGAACAGGCTGGTGCTGCCTCTAAACTTCTTACATCGGCGTTTCTTCCGATGCTTGAATTTCTGGAGGGGCATTTCTTTCGTCGGGTATTTTTGTCTTGGGGCCCGCTCCCTGCTCTCCCTTTGATCAACCCCCCCTGCCAAGCCTGCTATTGGGCATCAAGCTTTGCCCCCCAGTTGGTCGCGTAACCGACCCTCCTCTTTCCGAGTGGCTTGGCGCACCTAAAATGCCCGATCATCCCAAACAAGGCTTACTCGACTGATCGGCAGTGCGATACCCATTGCATTCAGGACAGTCATCGGCAGTGGGTAGCTTTAATGCCCTCTTCCCAGCAGTAAATGAAGAAGGGAACACCTCCAATGATTTTTTTCGACGAAGCCACTCCCGCTGTTCCTTTTTTCTTCTGCCGATACCGTTCATCTCGTGATTGCCGATAGTCCCGCCTTGGTAGCTTTGTGTGTGATTAAATTATGCCAGGAGCCCTACTGACACAAGTACCTTTATCGGCAATTCTTTTGCCTTTCCTATCATCGGCAAAACTTCCCGATGTCATGCTCGGCCACCTGATGATCGGGATCCACCGATGCACTCTTTCTAGCAGCGTCCGATGTCAGCACCTTAGTTTTGCCACCCGGCTTCCACCATATTATTTGGAAACGGACGCTGATGAATTTCCATCGGTTCTTGGACTTTAGGACCTTCAAATTGGATCCGCCCAGAGTTAATTTCTGACTGCAGTTGTTGCCCTAAACACTTTGCAGTCGCCGGTACTGTGAGAAGTTGTATTGTGCCACTTGCAGTACTCGGTATCATTGACTCCTCGGCCGATGGAATTACCTGAATTAGGGCTAGCTTAACCCGCCCTTCCCGAAGCAGTAAGTCAAATATCCTATCAGCCTCATGACATCGAAGGTGAACTTTCCAGCCCTGTTCTGGCTGAGCGTACGTGGCATCGGTTCCCAATCGTTCAACCCATTCAACATAACCGACCGTTCATCCTCGTCAAATGGTTTTAACGTCCTGATCGGCGTTCGTGATATCAGCAATGTCGAGGTCTGGCTCTTCGTCCAGCTCTGAATGTTCTACCTTGGTCGAAAACACCTTTGTAATCCTGCCGATGCGTAGATTCGTTCTCTAGTGGGACAGATAGACGTGCTCCCTCATGTTTCCGTGGTGAGCAAGTCGGAAGCAACTGATACATCAGCAGCATCAAGCATCGGCTGCCTAACCGATGAGCAATCCTGACGCTTATTGTCTGAATAGATTTGGTGCATTCTCTCCGCGTCTTCGCATTAAGCGGGCCGGAACGCTCGGTTCATCGGCAGTAACAACCTGTTGAATACTGTGCATCGGTTGATTGACCGATGGGCCACTCTGGATGTCCACTATGTTTTACTTCATCCCTTGTGGCGAGCAAATTGGGGCAGCTGATATATCAGTAACACCAATCTGCTGAGTGTTGTACATCGGCTGATTAACCATGAACAATCCTGGATGCCAACCGGCTGAGTATGCTGAACTATCTCTTCAGATCCTGTCATTGAAGCACTTGGGATGATCGGCGTATGCACAGCACTAGTCATAACAACACCGTGCATCGGCTTTGCCGCCGATGGGTCTTGCACCATTGCTAGCTCGTGCTGTGGCATTACGTTTATTGCATTCATCGGTTGCCGTACCAACGTTCCATTGTGCGCCTTTTCCTGCGAGTATTGCAGCGTAGTATTTATCGGCTGATATACCGATACTTCATTCTGAAGATTCGCCGGATGATACTGCAGGGTCCCTGTCACTTGGCGTCCAGGCTGTGCAGCTTGTCGCTGAATCGGCGATTGACTAATCCAACCTACATTGTGTGTCATCGGCACATGACTTACCGATGGTTGACAAACTAGTTGATTCCCGCAGCTCTTGCACATTTAGATGATAGCCTTGACTCGCGGAATACCATAGGCTGGGCAGCTACCGCCGATGCAGACTGATCGACACTCGGTGTATTTTGCTGCACCGACCCAAGACTTGCCGATGGTTGGCAGCCAACTGATTCCTGCAACCCTTGTACTCTTGGATGATAGCTTTGATTTGTAGGTTCCAAGGGGTTGAGCAACTACGGCCGATACAGGTTGATTGACAATCGGCACGCCTTGTTGTATCGGCCAAGCGGTTTGCCGGCGACTGATAGCCAGTTGAGGCTGGTTGAGCCACTACGGCCGATGTAGGCTGACTGACGCTCAACATGTTTGATTGCATCGGCCAAGCATTTGCCGATTTAGGCAGATTAACTATCAGCGCGTCTTGTTGCATCGGCCAAGTATTCGCTGATAACCAATACCCGGCGGGTGTTTGTTCTTGTTGTACCCTTGATTGATCACCTGGACTTACGGGTACCGCAGCTTGAGTAGCTATTGCCGATGCAGGTCAACTGACAGTTGGCGCACCTTGTTGCATCGGCCTACAAGTTGCCAATGGCTGATAGCCGGCTGATGCCTGCTGCTCTTGTGGCGCCGGACAATTAATGACATAGCTGCCTTGATTAGTAGGTGTCCCAGTTTGAAAAACCATTGCCGCCATGGGTTGACTCACAACTGTCGGGCTTCGTTGTATTGGCGAGTGGCCTGCCGATGGTTGAACGCATGACACTCTAGGCATTGCCGTTTGTAGATTTCCCTGTTGGCGACTGCATTATTGGAGAGGACGCAGTGTAATGCATCACTGGGACCATCGGCCGTGCAGACGTTGCCGACGCCATAGGAACTTCCCTCCTGCATGGTTTGACTTGGACCAATCTGGAATCAGCAGATAGACTTAGATGCGTATCATACCTCCAACAATTGGCTGAAGTCGGCTGATTCTAGATGACAGGTCCGGACATTGCTGAAGTCGCCGGATTTGTATTCACTTGAGTAAAGCCCGCTGGGCTTGATCTCAGTGGCATGACCTCACCGGCAGATTGGTTCATGATTGGTGAAGACGCCTCTAGAACCGCCGATGGGGTTGCGAAAGATGCCGATCCGAGTTGACGACGCTCTGGACCAACATAATATGGTGCCTGTCCCTTGAACGTTTGCTTGACAGCATTGCATACAGCATTGGATTGGCTAATTAATGCATTATTGAATGCAGAATTAACCATCTCTTGTATTTTACCAGGATCGGCGTTGAGAATGGTCTACCGCGGCGACGGCGGATCTTGCTTCGGTATTGCTTCGCCGATCCCGTTTAGGCTGAAGGATCTAAGATACGAGCGCTTGTATTCCTCCATTGCCTGCTCCAGAGCCTGTTTCTGATGACCTGTCAGACCTGCTGTGGAGACTTCACTGACACTCCTGGGATTAGTCATGATAAATATATTTATATAATCGTGTCCCACCGAGCGTGCCAAAAGAGGTGTTGACACAAAAAGCGTCAGATCCGTGAACACCTCGGGCTATTACCCAAAGCTCGATGTCGAGGGCGTGCCAGTCGATTTGACCAATCAATCGACAAGGATGATAACTATGACAAACTGAACGAGATGACAGCGATGCGCCCGGACGTCAAGGCTCAGATTGATGACGGATAACTTAGAGCAGAGCTAGACGAGGCAAACAGCGATGCGCCCGGATTGCCAAAGCCTAGAGGTACTCCCACACGGAACTAACAAGGACTTTGACGGAGATCAAGGTGATGCAGCCCGTCGAAAGCTTGAAGAACTCGTTGATAACTACAACTAATGCATAAGAAGGTAAATTGCGATAAAAGTAGGATAAAAAGTAGAATTGGTTTGTTTTTTGGTTGATTGATATATTCCATAGCCCTCGGGCCCATATTTATACTCCCGCATGGAGAGTTGTACAAAGACACAACACATATCTTTCCTAAAAACAAACTCCTACTTTAAAAGAAACTGACTCGCGCAGGAGCCGGATAACAATATTTATTCCCTAAACAAACACACCTATTTTAAAGGAAAATAAGCGACCCATGCAAGAGTCGGACGCAAACCACTATATTAATACTGGCACAGAACACCAGTTTCCTTATACTCTTCGATGGAAACTTTCCATCGGCAGATCCCTGCAACTTCCTTCTTTGGTCACCGGTAGTCTTCCGCTGCCACCAAAGTGCTAAATCATGCCCATCGGCATCGGTAATACTTTCCCGATCGGCAATCAGCAACATCTTCTTCATCGGCAATCGGCAACCATCTTCCATCGGTAATCGGCAACAAGCCTTTATCGGCAATCGGCAAGACTCCTCATCGTCAATCAGTTCCAGCAAGACTTCACCGATTTGGTCGACAAGGCTCATCAGCTTCCATCGGCAAAACTCATAGCACCCTCCTATCGGCATTATCAACTCCTGATACCGATGGGGAACGGCCGCTGACCAGTCAAGCCTCAGCCCATTTGACACGTGTCAAAAAACGGTGTCAACACACCCGAATCCACCATCATTTAATACATTATTACTATATATATCCCTGAGTTTCAGATCGAATTCCATTTTGTTTCTAGGAAAATAGGGATACAACTTCTTCAAAGGAGAAGGGTGGTCTCTGAAATCTCAATTTGCCTCGCTCCACCATCTCCGTCCATCCATCCATCATCCGAGCATCAGGTTGGTACCATGCAGATCCTATATACCTTTCAGTTTGCTACCCGGTGGATCCAAAATTATTTTAAATTTCTTCACTTATTAGTAGCATGGATTGCATTTTCAGTATGTGCATAATAAATTTGTGTTTAGGTGTTTGTTCACCATTGTTGTAGCTTCCATCCAGTTAAGTGCAGACATGGTCAGCCTGAAGGAGATGGCTGAGTCTGATGCGGAGTGGCGCCCACCAGCATGGCTGCGTACGGTACTTGTCGACGAAATACGCGTCACAGTCTACCTAGAGGGTACCCTACGGTAGTAGATTGTAGGCGGAGGTGTGGCGACAATGATCAAGCGTAACACAGAGAGCGTAGACACGACGATTTAGACAGGTTTAGGCCGGCAAATCACCGTAATACCCTACGTCCTGTGTTTTGGTGGCTGGATTGATCTTGTGTATTAGGTTACAAGATCTGTAGTTGATCCGAGAGAGGTCTAAAAGATTGTATGAGAATGTTTTTGTGGGGGTCCCCTGTCCCTCCTTATATATGCCGAAGGGACAGAGTTACAAGTAAAGTAGCCAATATGGTACTATTCATGCGGTGCACGTCGTGTGCCGCACGTCTACGTCTTGTGGGCCGGTCCATCTTCTGGTCGGTAGGCCCATAAGATCCCTGGGGATATGCCAGGGTATATATCCCCAACAAGTCCCCAAGCACGTTGTATTCTTCTGGCGAGTTAGCAACATAGTCCTCGGAGATGTGCACCTGGTCGCCATCGCATGAGGCCGTCGTTGTAGGGTTTCGACCAGGTTAGCTGGTCGGGGCAGTGCTCGGAGAAGACTCCCAACCAGGTCGAACTGGTCGAGAATGTCGTAGCTTGAGGTGCGAGCAGGTTGCCTTCGATGAACGTTGCAGCTACTCGTCGCGAGAATGTGACGTGCTGAAGAAGAAAAAACTTTTGAACAACTTGTTCCCTGGTGAAGTGTACCCACTTAGACTCTGCAAAAATAACATGGAAACAACAGAGTTTGTCGAGAAGAAAACCAGTACATTCACCGCAAGGTGAAGTGTACCCACTTAGTCCCCGAGCTTGGTAGTAGGTGAAGTATGCATGTGGTGCCAAGCTTTATAAAAAATAAAGAATGCATAAAAATTGTTAGCCGAAGACTGAAACATAAGTTTTGTAGAAAACGACTGCGAATACCCGTAGTCCCCGAGCTTGATGTAAGGAGCGCGACGGTTCTTGTATCAGGATCATAATGTTCTGTATTGTTCGCAGTCCCCGAGCCAAGTCGTAGGACAAACGGAGGACTCAACGGCGAGGGTCGGCGGGGTTGCTGATGAAGGTTGATGATGTTGGCGAGGGTCTTGACGAGTCGACGATGAGGCAGTCCCCGAGACTGTAGTTGATGACGAGAGGCGACGAGGTCGTCGTGAACCGTGAGCCCACAACGAGTTGACGATGAGGGCAGTCCCCGAGACTATAGTTCACGGCGAGGAGCGACGAGGTTGGCATGAACCTTGTCAAGGAGCGACGAATTCGGCGTGAACCGCGGTGAGTCGGCGATGAAGTCAGTCCCCGAGACTGTAGTCGGCGACGAGGAGCGACGAGGTCGGCATGATCCATGGCGAGGAGCGACGAAGTCGGCGGGAACTGTGACGAGTCGGCGACAAGGAGCGACAAGGTCGGCGAGAGCCATGACGAGTCGGCGACAAGGAGCGACGAGGTCGGCATGATCCGTGGCGAGGAGCGACGAAGTCGGCGTGAACTGTGACGAGTCGGTGACGAAGCCAATCCCCGAGACTGTAGTTGATGATGAGGACATGAGTCGTTTGGAGGCGGAGGCAGGCGTGGCTGCTGAAGACCTTCTTTCAGACATGGAATTTTTTGCTGTGGGGTAGCTGTTGTGGAATACAAGGTGTTCACGGACTTGTAAGTGAAATGTGTCAAAGATGTATTATCGAGGCGGTGAGCTTTTATTTCACTTGTATGTCCTCTCGTGCCTGCTGAGTCGTGAGCCGTAGCGATGAACTGTTCGGCCTTAGGTCTCAAATGGTCCAGATCATAGGGCTAGCGCCACTGCACTCATAGGATACATAAGGACTCCCAAGGAGGTACGCAGCTGGCAACCCACGGCGCAGAGGGCGAACAGTTCATGCACTCTTAGGGAGATCCCAGTGGACAAGGCCTTTTTCCGAGAGGCTCGATCGTGGCGTGACTAGGGCCTGTGGAGACCGTTCCTGCAGACGCTGGGCGAAAAGCCATGCTGCTTGTAGAGTCGTCGACCGTACCGTGGTCGTTTACAGATTCTGGGCACATAACCTCATGACTCCCGACCCAAATGATATCACCTGGCTTCTCAGGAAATATCATTTGGGAGACCTGTCAATGTAGTCGTAGCGCTTAGGGTAGCTACTTCTATTCGCTATGATTCATTGGAAGGCCAGCTTCGGGTGCTTTCTGGTTATGGCCAGACTGTTTGGAGAAACGCCGTATTGCGTTTTGGCAAGGTCGTCGAACGCCGTGTGCGTTTTGTAGAGGTTGCCGAATATCATGATGAGTTGGCGACGAGGGTTGCAGTGTGTTGTTGACGAGGCCTGCTGCAGGGCGAACCATGGCGATGAGGTCGGCGGCGAAGAACAACCAAGGTCGTCGATAGGATGGCTGTGAGGAGCGACGAGGGCCACCAACGTGGTCGGCGGTGAAGAAAGACGAGGCCCATCGACGGGATCGGTGGCGAAGGACGACGATGGCCGTCGACGGGATCGGCGGCGAAGGACGGCGAGGGCACCAACGTGGTCGGCGGCGAAGAACGACGAGGGCCATCGACGTGGCCGGTGGCGAAGGACGACGATGGCCATCGACGTGGCCGGCGGCGAAGGACGACGATGGCCACCAACGTGGTCGGCGGCGAAGAACGACGAGGACCATCGACGTGGTCGGCGGCGAAGAACGACAAGGGCCGCCAACGGTGTCGGCGGTGAAGAACGGCGAGGACCGCCAACGACGTCGGTGGCGAAGAACGACGAGAGCCGTCGACGGGATCGGCGGCGAAGGACGACGATGGCCACCAACGTGGTCAGCAGCGAAGAACGACGAGGACCGCCAACGGCATCGGCGGCGAGGACGGCCAACGGTGTCGGCGGCGAAGAACGACGAGAGCCGTCGACGGGATCGGCGGTGAAGGACGACGATGGCCACCAACGGCGTCGACGGCGAAGAACGACGAGCGCCGTCGACGGGGTCGGCGGCGGAGGACGACGAGGGTCACCAACGTGGTCAGCGGCGAAGAACGGCGAGGACCGCCAAAGGGCATCAATGGCGAAGAAGGACAAGGGCCGTCGACGGGATCGACGGCGAAGGACGACGATGGCCACCAACGTGGTCGGCGGCGAAGAACGGCGAGGACCGCCCACGGCGTCGGCGGCGAAGAACGACGAGGGTCGTCAACGGGATCGGCGGTGGAGGACGACGAGGGCCACCAACGTGGTCGGCGGCGAAGAATGGCGAGGACCGCCAACGGCGTCGGGTACTGCTTGATTTTTCCGTTGAGGCCATATGAAACAGTTGTCGTCATGATGTATGCTTGTTGTCCAAACGTATGCACATGTTTCTCCTTTCTTTTTTTCTTTTTTTGCCTGACTGTGTAGATTGGATCACGGCCTTGCTTGGTTGTCTCTTGCTGATGTCGTCCCCGCTCAGTAGGTCATCTTGAGGTTGTGGTCCACCAAGCTTTCGAGATTTTTTTTAGCTTGTCGCGCGATCTTGAGCGATGATTTGTTGACTAGGGTCAGTGACGGAGCGCGATCGGCACCAATTAAATCCGATATGATCTTGTTTGACACTTTGCTGTTGTCGGGGTCGAGCAGACGACGTGGCTCGGGCGCCTCGCTGATGTGGTCCACGTGACAACTTGGACGTCCCGATCTGGTCGGACAAGGTTGATTTCGTCGTGAAGACGTGGAGAAGCAGCAACGAATGGATGATTGCTGGGAAGACGCGGGCCACCGATGATGTGAACGTCGAGAAGCATAGTTGGATTCCTGGGTAAAATAATCACGTGTGTATGTAGACAACTAGATACATGGCGTATATGATATAAATTTAGATTAAAAAATAAATACGGAGTGTTGACGTAGCTTTCTAGGCGAGATGTGTCGCTGATCATCTTTGGTTGGAAAGTGCCCCATACGCACATATGCATGCAGACTCATCATCTTTGGTTGGAAAGTGCTCTGTATGTACGTTTGCTTGCTCGATGGTAGGTGGTGGATGCGAACATGGATATATTTGCTTTGCCTTGCTGCATGGTGCATGGAGTACGCTGAGTGACGCCTCGGTGATGATGCCTCGCGGTGAAGATGTTGGATGGTCGTGGTCGATCCGTGGCTAGTTTTTGGATCTGGGCGGTCTAAGTGGTACGGTTCGTACGTCCGTTTGTACCGTCGGTGATGAACGGTGGTGAAGCTGTCCTCAGTAGATCGATCTTGGATCTATTCCGCCAAGAAAGCTGTCGGCGGGGGTCGACGAAGGACGTCGGCGAGGGGCGACGACAGTCATGGCGCGCCGCCGACGAGGGCGACGAGGGTCATCGGCGAGGGACGTTGACGACGTTGACAACAAAGGATGACGGGGGTCGTCGACGGGATCGGCGGCGAAGGACGGTGAGGGCCGTCGACGGGATCGGCCGGCGGAGGACAACGATGGCCGTCGACGGGATCGACGGCGAAGGACGACGAGGGCCACCAACGTGATTAGCGGCGAAGGACGACGAAGGCCACCAACGTGGTCGGCGGCGAAGAACGGCGAGGGCCGTCGACTGGATCGACGGCAGAGGACGACGACGGCTGTCGACGGGATCAGTGGCGAAGAACGACGTGGGGAACCATGGCGAGTTGATGACGATCTCCGAGGCAGGACGGTGCCGTCGCCGGTCCTGATCATAGATCCGATCTGGTCATGACGAGGGACGACGAGGTCGGCGGCGGCGGACCGTTGATGAGGGTGACGACGAGGGGAGGTCGACGAGATCCGTTGATGAGGGCCGTCGACAGGGAAGATGATCGCTTGACGAGCCATGACGTCGTTGCACACACCCCCTACCTAGCGCGCCAACTATCGACAAAATACGCGTCGCAGTCTACCTAGGGGGTACCCTACGGTAGTAGATTGTAGGCGGAGGTGTGGCGACGACGATCAAGCATAACACAGAGAGCGTAGACACGACGATTTAGACAAGTTCAGGCCGGGAAATCACCGTAATACCCTACGTCCTGTGTTTTGGTGGCTGGATTGATCTTGTGTATTAGGTTACAAGATCTGTAGTTGATCTGAGAGAGGTCTAAGAGATTGTATGGGAATGTTTTTGAGTGGGTCCCCTGTCCCTCCTTATATATGCCGAAGGGACAGAGTTACAAGAAAAGTAGCCAATATGGTACTATTCGTGTGGTGTACGTCGCGTGCCGCACGTCCACGTCTTGTGGGCCGGACCATCTTCTGGTCGGTAGGCCCATAAGATCCCTGGGGATATGCCGAGGTATATATCCCCAACAGTACTGGAGACCGTGTTCTTTCAAGCATGCCCCGAGCACCCGACATGCGAGGGCCGTGCTAACGGGAGGGCCACTGGATGCAACTTCTTCTGCACTCACTGTGTCGGTCGTGCCCTCTGCTCTGACTGCCTTGGAACCCATGAAGGCCATGAACTCATCCACAAGACCACTCTGTCATGGCAATGGTTTGTTAACAATTCTGATTTTTAAAGAGAAATTGTCATGATGCTCGCTTTGGTGTGAGGTGCAGATTCGGAGGTTATCGGGCCACAACATTGTGAGGGTAATGGATGTTCAACATCTGTTGAACGTGTCATTGGTGCAGACATACAACTCCAATGGAGATCATGGCGTGTTCCTAAACATGCGACCTATGTTGGGTCAGGGAAAGCGTGGCACGTCTCACTGTGAGGAATGTGAAAGGGGACTCCGGGATGAGGCCTGCCGCTTCTGCTCACTTGGATGCAAGGTGAGACATCCCGCTCAACTGCTGATGCAAGATTTGTTTGCATTGTAAAGTGTGGCGACTCGGACCTATTACAAGTTTTCAATTCAACTGTCATGTTGTAAATGAAATGGTGGTTGATGAGTTGAGGGGAGTTGAACATAACCTATTGCACATTAAGTGCCAAAATAAGCAGTGTCATGATGTATTTCTTCCTGTCAATCTCAATTTCAGAAAGAATGCATACAACACAAATCTATCCAAGTACATAGGATCACGTGGTCTCTACGAATATCGAAGTCATGATTTTGAAAGGTAATTTGTTATGATACTCGCTTTGCGCGTGGTGTAGATTATTAGGATATCATCGAGTAAAATTGTGGTGAATGTCGTAGATGAACTTTTTGGTAGGAGAAGGGTCTCCAAAATCTCCATCTGCCATGCTCCTTCATCTCCATCCATCCATCATACGAGCAGCAGGTCAGTACCATGCAGATTCTACCTTTCAGTTTGGTTCCTAGCGTGGATCCCACATTTTTAGGCCGACTTTGGACTGTAGTAAAATTTTCTGTTTCCTGCATTGTTTCCTGTCAAATTCAACCGAATCATGTGAGATTCTTGTAGGATTGCTGCGTTCCAAAGGGGCCTTATTTCTTTACTACTTAGTAGCATGGATTGCATCTTCAGTCCATAATCAACATGGCTTTAGGTGTTTGTTTACCTTTGTTACTGTACTTTCCATCTAGCAAGGTGGAGTGGAACTGGTCAGCCTGAATTAGATGACTCATCTTGATGCAGAGTGCACCACACCAGCATGGTTGACTGATGGTTGCATATAGGGACTAGGTTCTTTGATGCATGCCCAGAGCACCCAGCTAGCATGGACCATGATAGTAGAAGGAGCACCAGCTGCAGTTTTGTCCGCACTTACTATGCCGGCCATACCCTCAGCTCTGGCTGCCTCGGTAACCATGAAGGACATGGACTTATCCAGGTACACAGGTGTCGGTGTTTGATGACCAGCAACATGTCATAGGGCTACTCGGGACGATGATTCAAGGCTTCGGCGTACGCAGAATTCGACAATAAACGTGAAGACAACAATTTGTTCTAGTTCAGGCTGCTAATATAGCGTAGTACCCTATGTCCAGTTCAACGTGTGTCGTTGCGTTGGATTGTATTGTATGATGTGTTTCCTCAGATCTTGGGAGCCCTGCCCTCCTTTATATACTTTAGGAGGCAAGTCTTCTAGTCGGTTACAATAGAGGAGTCCTAGTAGGATTATAAGGTAGCAGTCCTACTAAACATATGGGGAATCCTAGTCGGACTAGGTCTTCTCCCTTCCGATCCTCGTGGGGTACCTAGGGATTATGTCCCACAATAGGACCACTCTGCCGTGGCAAAGGTGGATTAGTTCTGATTTTTGAAAGAGAAATTGTCATGATGCTCGCCTTGTGTGAGGTGCAGATCCGAATGTCTTCAGAGAACAACATTGTGAAGGTGGAGGATGTTCTGCATCTGTTGGGCATTTCATTGGGTGCACACCTACCTCATCAATCGTGACCCTACATTGTTCTTGAACATGTGGCCTATGTTGGGGCATGGAAAGCCTGGCGTACCTCAATGTGAGGAATGCGAAAGGGGCCTCCAGAATGAGTCTCTCTGCTTCTGCCCACCTGGGTGCAAGGTGAGACATCTCCGCTCAATTCGTGCTACAAGATTTTTTTGCATGTGTGAAGTTTGGTGACCGGGACTTGCTAGATTATCATGTTATAGAAATGAGATGGTGGTTTGATGAGTTGGGAGGTCTTAACATAACCTATTACACTTAGTTGTAGTTAAAAAGTATAGTTAATTTGGTTACACAAAGACGACGGGATTCTATAACGACCATATGTTTTCCAATAGTTGTTGATGGCGCCTTGATTCTTTCATTCTAATTTTCCGTTGTTGTTACCAGGCCAAAGGAATAGAGGACCAACATGGTTTCAGTGTCTTAAAAGTTGTTGATCCAAACAACGACATCTCTGGAGACGAGACTGAATCAGAGGGCGATGAAGCTTGCACGTCCAAGTTTCACAAGCTGGGAACCATATCAGCATCATCTAGCAAGCTAGTTGCCGCTAGAGGACAACCGGTGGTGGACTACACTGAATGAAAGATAATATAATTGGTGGAATATTAGATATATTGTATTGGGCCTCATGGGCTGATTATATAGGGTACATAGGACTAACACCTCTTGTGGATAGACAATATGGTACTATTCCTATTACTCTAACATCCCCCCGCAGTCACAACGGGAGCGTTACAGACGGTGAGACTGGAGAAGAAGCTGACATCCCCCCACAGTCATAACAGTCGATGTGTCGCGTATGCCGTGGCTGGAGAAGAAGCCAATGAGTCCTCATGCAAGACGGTAGCCCTTTGTGCCGATGTCGAGGTAGCCGAGCGTGAGGGCGCAATAGCCGTGGTCGAAGAAGTCGTGCTGAAGATTGTCGAGGTTGACGTAGTTCTGATCGGGTTGCCGTGTCGATGGAGCTGCAGGCGTAGGCGCACAAGGGGCGCCATGGTGATGACGGAGACGCGTCGAGGCAGTCGTCGTGGAAGGAGGCGATGCCGAAGTCGACGCAGTCAAGGCCGTCGAAGATGTAGACGAAAGATGACGATGCAATCGAGGCAGACGGGGCATGAAAGGGAGGGTCGAGGCCGAAGTCGATGCAGTCAAGCCACCTGTACGCCGATGCGCTGGCTGGATTTGCCAGACCCAGCAGCGCGTCGGGGACGAAAGCACGCGTCGGTGTTGCCAATACCGAGCGTACAAGGGAGAGGTTCCCAACCACGGTAACGTGGCGTGGTTTTGCTGGACGAAAAAGAAGCAATGCGGTAGAGAACACGTCGGCGAGCATGGGCCAACGACGAGGCGTGGAGTGGCCGGCGAGCAGGACTCAGCGAAAAGCGCGGGTAGTGGTAGCTCGATGACGAAGACTCGATTAGCAAGACGAAGACCTTGTGCAGACGGATGGCGCACCAAAGATTGCGCAGCACAGACGTCGATGCACATGGGATGGCGATGTAGATGCAACGGCAAAGTGGACACACGAGCGGCGATGCATGCAGCCTAGTTGCTCGGAGAAGATGCATGTACGACTCGGCGTGATGCCGGAGTAGTACGTGCGAGGTCGACGGGCGATGGGCGACTCAATCCCGATTAGTGATCGGGCAAACCAAAAAGATAAAGTTGCAGGGGATCGGGTGTACCCAGCCTCGATCAGACCGTGCGGGGCGCACGGCGTGTCATGGACGCGCAAGGTCGAAGACGTCGATGCAGATGGGGGTCGACGTGGTGGAGATGAGCAGATCCGCCCGATAGCAGCGACATGCTTGATCTGACTGCCTCCATGGCAGCCCATGATCGAGGCGTGTTGCTGGGCCTGGCCGCCACCACGGCGGCACATGACGGGGCGAGATCCATCTGCCTCCATGCGACGAAGATCAAGAAGGTGTTGACGACGATAGCCCGACGACGAGTTCGGGGACGAGGCGGCGGCGGTCCGACGACAAGACGGCGGCGGTAGCCCTACGACGAGTCCGGGGACGAGACGGCGGCGACAACCCGACGACGAGACGACGGTGGCAACCCGACGACGACAGCCCGAGGACGAGTCCGGGAACGAGGCGGCGGCCTGATGACGAGGGGAGATCCGATCTGCTGCGCGACGATGACGATGGTAGCCGGATCAATAGGATCGGGCACGTAAACAAGGGCGCTGCCCCCGGCGGAGATCGATCCCTCCCCAGGGGCGCGCGGCGGAAGCGGCGACGGCTAGGGTAGGATCTAAACATAGGCAAAAGATACCATGTAAGATAGTATAATTGGTGGAATATTAGATTTATTGCATTGGGCCTCATGGGCTGATTATATAGGGTACATAGGACTAACACCTCTTGTGGCTAGACAATATGGTACTATTCATATTACTCTAACACTGAAAATTAAATTATAGTTAGTCATTAGATCTACGAATGTGATCATGCAACTAGATTAGACATTCTGTGGTTCACTCCCTATTTTCTCTATTAAGTTGTTGCTCTTGCGGACTGTATCCATGGACCATATGGTTCGGACATACTTGCAATAATGCTGAAATTGGGAATATATATATATATATATATATATATATATATATATATATATATATATATATATATATATATATATATGTGTGTGTGTATGGTTTATATTTTTGCCCATGAAATATTTTAATTTTATCAAGTTTGGTATTTTAATTGGTCTAGTTTTTGTTGCACATTCAATTGGTTTTTTTTTTTGATATTTTGCTAGATCCAGTAGCGAAGGAACTGCATCAATTCTATATCTTACTTTATCCGATGGAAAATCAACTTTGTAATTTAATTTTTTATGGTTTTACTAATGCTCTTCAGTGTGTGAATTCTCATAGATAATGAAATAATAAAGAGCTTCTAGACCAGTGGTAAAATAATGATCAATAGAAAAAGAGCAGATATTTAATTTGTCTTATGTTTCCTAGTCTTGCCCTTTTCAGATAGCGAATAAATATTCATTACATAGTCTGAAACAATTAACTTTAACTAAACGAAGATATCTGCGGAAGCTTCAAGGGACTGGTTGACTGGTTGACATCAAGACTAGTATTCATAGCGGTAATCATCAACCCAATCTTCATCTGTGGTGTTTGAATGCAAGAGTGAGCACATACGTACTCAACAAATATAACACGGGGTTCATGAAGCTCAAAAGGGTATACATGGTTCATAGCGGTGAGCATTTTAAGCAGATCAAATTCATATTAATATCAACAATTGCCAAGGTAATTGCATAAGCTCAAATATCCATGATCATAAAGTAAATGACAATGATACAATAAATAAATAACACTTGCATAAGCCACATAGAAATAAGAACCCAATAATTCTGTGAGTTTTCTGAGCCGCTCGTGTCCGTGAGCACGGCTATCATGATAGTTTTAAACTCTGATCAGAGGTGTACAACTTTACCCATGAGTCGTGTTGCCCAGATGCCCGGGTTAATTACTCCCAAAACACTGCCAAGGTGAGTGGGCAGGGTACACTATGAAGCCTTCCAAGGGTTCGTCTAACAAGTCCGGGCCGCAAGGTTCGTGGCAGGGGAATGTAGAGCCAACCTGTCTACGGTCACACTCCTTCGCGGCTATGCCCATAGATTAGGAACCACACTATACCCGTCTTGGCACGCTCCTATTTGCGCCATAAAGGTAACCACTGAACAAGCTAGAAAAGGTCCCCATACTGAGCTAAAGCCAGAGCCATATAGCCCTCGTGGTTGTACTGTATATCCCAGCTTTTACCGACAGATAAGCTCCTATAATCCAATGTTGCTAAAAAGCGAGTTTTACCATTATTGCATATAGTCATTAACAATTAAGATCATGTACATCTGGTATGAGCACTAGCAATGCTAATCATATATGGTGGATCAAATCATAGGTGACAAGGTTTTCAGGATAACAATCACTAGGATCAATCTATGGTAAAAACAAGGAATCATGCATATGAGTTATATTATTCATGAATAGGACAACAAGGATAATCCCATGTTATACTTGCCTTCTTCGAAAAACTCTTGCTGATCCTGCTGGTCTTGATCAAGGAAAAACTCCGGTCCTTCAAAGGGTTGCTCAACGTCTATACCGATCAACAATCAACACCATTCAATCAACGGACAATCATACACGAAGCAAACAAAGCTATGATTAGAATAGTACACCAACAGTAATAAAACAAGATGAAAAGTTTATAAAACTAATCTACGCATTGCTACAATCACATCGACGCTTCGAGCACGAAAAACGGAGCTAAAACGATGAAGTTATGAATTTTACAAATTTTTTCTATAAGCTAATGATGCAATAAATATGCACTCGAAATTAAAAGGCTTCAAACTGATCTAATAGAAGCACTAACACATAGATTACAAGATAACGAATCTATCGCAATTTGAATGGTTCAAATCGGAGTTAAAATAAAGATTTTATAATCATTTGAGTGCAATGGCAAAACTGTGATTACTGGAAAATGTGATCTGTACCAAGGATGCCACAACACGTATAAGTGTATTTCCAGATTTTCTTTTGTATAGGAAAATGGCAAGAAAACAGTATGATGTCACCCAAAGCAAAGATTGACGTCATCAAAAGCCAACAAGGAAATAATCACGATGCATCCATGGCTGGCAACACGGAACTTCAGCCATGGCCATCGATGAAACTCACTGGAGTTTTTGGTTCGACTCCGGACTGCACAGGAAGGAAACATGAGAAGGCAGGGATCTCACCACACGCTAAAGCAACAGCGGAGATGAACTGAGAACTGCTAACTTCGAAGAGGAGATGACGGTGATGACCTGCAACATGGCGGCATCGATCTCAGTTCAACCGGAACCATAAAACAGAGAGAAAATACTTGAGACGAAACTCGCCGGACAGCTTACGGTGACGACAAAGCAGAGGGCAAGGTCGCACGAACTCGGCAGCGGCGGCGCTACGAGATCGATAGGAGGCAACAGAGGTGCAGCGTCGGGCTTATATATAGCCAAAGATGTTCCTCAGATGGAAAGGAGAGACATCGACTAGGATTTGGCAAGTTTGGACAAGGAAGGCGCTGACGTTTTTCCATCGAAGAAGATGATGATGACGCCGTTCAGCAGGACCTTACGGTCAGCCAAACCGTGCATGCTTGCACAGGAGCATGTTGCATGGAAACACGTACAGAACAAACAGGCCAAGCCTTGAACGTGCTGAACCAAAGAGAAAGCCTTTCGGCTGGAACACACAGAGAGAGAAGAACTATTTTCATCAACCTTGAAATATTTTGAGTTTAGAGCAAAACCAATCATCACAGAAAAACAAATGCAGCAGCATGTATGCTCAACATGTATCTATATGACATTTTTATTTTCACCAAACCATTATTTATTTTCACTAGATTAAATGCATAACAAGAATTGCATAAAAGAGACAATTTCATACTACTTTGAAATCATGCAAATTTTGGGTGTTACAAATCTACCCCCCTTAAAAGAATCTCGTCCTCGAGATTAGCTGGCTTACTCAAACAACTACGGGTATGATTTTCTCAAATCATCTTCTCTTTCCCATGTTGCCTCTGCCTCTGAATACCGATTCCACTGAACCTTACACATCTTAATTACTCTGCTTCTGGTTACTCTTTCTGCTGTCTCAAGAATTCTAACTGGGTATTCTTCATAAGTTAAATCATTAGCAACATTAAGATCATCTAGAGGTATTTGCTCTTCTGGTACTCGCAAACACTTCTTAAGTTGTGACACATGAAACACATCATGAACTCCAGATAAATTCTCAGGCAGTTCCAACTGATAAGCAACTTCACCATGTCTGGCTAAAACTTTAAACGGTCCAACATACCTGGGTGCTAGTTTACCTTTCATATTAAACCTTTTTACACTTCTCATTGGTGATACTTTGAGATAGACATAATCACCGATATAAAAAGACAAGTCTCTTCTTCTATTATCAGCATAACTCTTCTGTCTCGACTGTGCTATCCTCAAACTGTCCCGGATCACTCTCACGCGATCCTCAGCATCTCTAAGTACATCAACACCAAACACTTGTGTATCACCTGTTTGATTCCAAAACAATGGTGTTCTACACTTACGACCATACAGTGCCTCAAATGGTGCCATCTTGATGCTCTGCTGGTGACTGTTGTTGTATGAGAACTCTGCATAAGGCAAACTCTGATCCCAACTAGTACCATACTGCAATGCACAAGCTCTCAACATATCTTCCAATATCTGATTAGTTCTTTCAGTTTGACCATCTGTTTGAGGATGATATGCAGTACTAAAGTTCAACTTAGTTCCCAAAGCTCTATGTACACTATGCCAAAAATTTGAAGTGAACTGAGTACCTCTATCAGACACAGTCTTCTTTGGAACTCCATGCAAACATACTATCCGTTCCATATACAGCTCTGCTAACCGAGCACCATTGTACTTTGTCTTGACTGGTAAAAAGTGAGCTACCTTGGTCAGACGATCAACTATTACCCAAATAGAATCATAACCTCGCTGGGTACGGGGTAACCCAACAATGAAATCCATATCAACTTCTTCCCACTTCCATTCAGGTATCTTCATAGGTTGCAACAATCCAGCAGGTCTCTGATGTTCAGCTTTAACCCTCTGACAAGTATCACACAAAGCTACATACTCAGCTACATCTCTTTTTAATCCAACCCACCAAAATTTCTCCTTCACATCCATATACATCTTAGTACTACCAGGATGAATAGAATAAGCAGACTCATGAGCTTCACGCAAAATCATTTGCCTTATAGCTTTATCATCAGGTACACATAAACGATTACCAAACCACAAAGTTCCATTATCATCCATGCGGAAACCAGGTGACTTACCAATCACTAGATTCTCTGCTATCTCCTTCAGCTTCTCATCCTGCAACTGACCTTTTCGGATCTCCTGTTCAAGTGTAGGTTCCATCACCATCTCTGCTTCATTGACAATGAAACCCAAATTCAAGCATTCAAACTCTTCACACAACTCATCTGACATGGCTGACATAAGCAACTCATGAACTCCACTCTTCCTGCTGAGAGCATCTGCAACCACATTAGCTTTCCCAGGGTGATAATGCACATCTAGATCATAATCCTTGATCAGTTCTAACCATCTGCGTTGTCTCAAGTTCAGATCAGACTGGGTGAAGATATATTTCAAACTCTTATGATCAGTATATATGTCACACTTATGCCCAATCAGATAGTGTCTCCATATTTTCAAAGCATGTACTACCGCAGGGAGTTCTAAATCATGAGTAGGATAATTCAATTCATGTTTCCTCAACTGCCTAGATAAATAAGCAACAACTCTACCTTCTTGCACAAGAACACATCCCAAACCAGTACGAGAAGCATCACAATAGATAGAGAAACTCTTACTCAGATCTGGCAGTATCAACACAGGTGTTGTAGTCAACCTCTTCTTCAACTCTTCAAAGTTGGCTTGGCATTGATCAGACCACACAAACTTGGCATTCTTCTCCAATAAGGTTGTCATAGGCTTTGCGAGTTTTGAAAAGCCTTCAATGAATCTTCTATAGTAACTAACTAAACCAAGAAAACTGCGAATCTCAGTAACACTAGTTGGTGGTTTCCAATTCAATACATTTCTCACCTTGCTGGGATCAACAGAAATACCTCCATTAGAGACAACACGACCAAGGAAAGAAACTTCCTTCAACCAGAACTCACACTTGCTTCGCTTAGCATACAACTTGTGATCTCTAAGCTTCTGCAATACCATTCTCAGATGTTCAGCATGTTCTTCCTCCATTTTAGAGAACACCAGTATATCATCAATGAACACAACCACAAACTTATCCAAATACTCCATAAACACCTTATTCATCATGTACATAAAGTATGCAAGAGCATTGGTCAATCCAAATGACATAACAGTATACTCATACAGACCATACCTTGTGGTGAAAGCTGTCTTTGGAATATCACTAGCACGGATCTTCAATTGATGGTATCTAGAACGAAGATCAATCTTTGAGAACACACAGACACCTCTCAACTGATCAAACAAATCATCAATTCTGGGCAAAGGATACTTGTTCTTGATGGTAACCTCATTGAGTGATCTATAATCAACACACATCCTCTGACTACCATCTTTCTTAACAACAAAAATAACTGGTGCGCCCCATGGTGAAGAACTAGGACGAATGAAACCTTTTTCTTGCAATTCTTTTATTTTTTTCTTAAGTTCTTCTAGTTCTTTTATCCCCATTCTATATGGTCGTTTAGCTATGGGTGCAGTACCAGGTAATAACTCAATAAGAAATTCAATGTCTCGGTCAGGTGGCATACCTGGCAATTCATCTGGAAAGACATCCTGGAATTCATTCACCACTGGATCATCCTGATTAATTCCATCATCAATCTGATTCACAACGGCTGTCTCTGGCTGCTGCATAACTACATCAACACTGATCTGGTCACCCTTCGGTGTAACAAGAGATACCGTCTTCTGTTTGCACTGGATCACTGCCTGATGTGCTTTCATCCAATCCATACCCACAATCACATCTATTCCAGAACTTCTCAGCACAACTGGACTAATCAAAAAGTCTACCCCCCTTAAGGTTAGATTAACTGAGGGGCATTTATGAGCGACATGTATAGGTCCTCCGGGTGAACTTACTAACATGTGGTTCTTCATAGCTATCATGGGTATGCTATGTATGGTAACAAATGCTTGCGAAATAAAAGTATGCGATGCTCCAGAATAAAAAAGAACAGAGGCGGGGATGGAGTTGATGTCAAACGTACCCAACATGACCTCTGGGGCCTCCTGAGCTGACGCAACAGAAACATGATTCACCCTTCCCGAGTTAGGAGTCCCTTGAGGTCTTCCTCTGCTACCATTGTTATTGTTCTGGTTCTACTTCTTTGGGCAGCTATGAGCATAGTGTCTAGGATCTCCACGTTGGTAGCATACTCTTGGAGTGCTGGGCTGAGGTGCACTATTCTTAGCAGGAGTAGAGCTAGGGGTACCTTGATGAGGAGTACGAGGCCCACTCTGAAACTGGTAAGGTGAGCGTTGCTGGTTTTGTGTATTACCTTGCTGGTACTGAGGCCTTTGCTGATTCGGATTGCGATTCCACTGGCTAACAGGCCCTTGGTACCTCTGCTGAGAACCAGTATGAGAATTGAAGCGGGGGTGAGTATTGCTCCCAGATGATTGTGCTCTCATCTTCCTCTTCTTGTCCATGTCCTTGCGCTCATTGTCAAGCACAATGGCACGGTTCACCAGCGTCTGAAAGTTTGGGTACACATTACCCTTCAACTGCAGTCTAAGATCATAGTATATACCCTTGAGGAAGTGGCGTTGCTTATCTGCATCATCTCTCACTTCATTAGGGGCATAGCGAGCCAGCTGAGAGAATTGATCATCATACTCACTGACTGACATTTGCCCCATCCTGAGGTTACGGAACTCTTCCTGCTTGAGCTCGATAATTCCCTCTGGGATATGACGAGCCTTGAAGTCTCTGGAGAATTCATCCCAAGTGACAGCAGGAGCATTGGCAGGACGTGCAGCTTGGTAAGATTCCCACCATGTCTGAGCTCCACCTTGGAGCTGACCAGAAGCATACAACACCTTCTCCTGGTCATTGCATTAAGCAATGTTGAGCTGTTTCTCCACTGCCCTCAACCAATCATCTGCTTCGAAGGGATCAGCAGCATGAGAGAACACCAGGGGATGACCTTGAAGGAACTCCCGGCGCTTGTTGACAGGGGCGGCTGCTTGGTTCGGCGGGTTCTGCATGAATTGCATCATCGTCTGCATGAGCTGTCCCTGCATTGCCATCAGCTCTTCCGTAGTCATGGGTGCCTGAGGAGGTGGTGGCGGTGGATTCCTGTTGGAACGAGGCATCTGTGCTCCAAAACACAAATAATTATGCTTAGAAACGTTACTTATACCATCAAAGCCATATTATATGCAAATCTGAAATTTTCTGGATGAGAGATTCTGACAACACTGCAGTAAAACGGCCATAAATCAAGTTACAGATATCCGATGGAGTGGGTTCTGGACTTTCTGGAAAGGTCTCGAAATTCTCTAGAACTCTGTCTTCACTGGCAGTCCCAGATTCAGAACTTAAAATTGCGTAAATCAGCAAAGAACAAATTCTGTTTCAGGTTCCAGTCTGCGCAAAAACATCGACTTGCAACAGGCATATCTCTTAAAATATAACAGCTATAAGGGTGATTCCAGTTGGACATGAACCATGGGTAAGTCTAGGTGTTCCCAGAAAAAAAAATTCATGAATTTTGCATCAACATATCTCGAGATATAACAAAAACACTGCAGACTGCTCCAGAAAACAGCAAGGATAGAGACAGGATAAAACCATCCCAACTATATGTATGACATTAACTAATTATTATTAAACCTTGGAAACTTGTAGGTATAACCACAAGATTTCCAGCAAGCATTAAAAATATCCAAATCATTTATAGTCATCATAACAAATAAACCAAGCACAAAGGGATCACATTACACCAAGACTCGATTAAACTAGACGCAACGGCGATACTACTATCGTTCTTTATTACATAAAAGGTGCCTAATTCCTATGGATAGATCTTGATTGACGAGGGACTTGGGGTCTTCTCTCATGGCTGGAGTTGAGCTAGTTGGGCTTTTAACGCTTCATTCTCTTCACAAAGCTTTTCATTGAATTCCTTCTCATACAGCAGCTCTTCTTTCAACTCGTCTGCCACAGTTGCCATCTCACAACCAAACCTCACCAAAGCTTGTAGCTTTGGTTTCGAAACATCTGCAGGTACCATGTACCAGGTTTCTCTACTTGGCACAAGGAAAGCAAGATGCTTAAAACCACCATCACTCGTGCCATGTCGATCCCGATACTGACCGTGATAGCTGATGAATGCCTCACGGGCAACATCCTCCATAGCCTTCCTAGGAGTGGATCGGCTCACCTTGGTCCTGAAGGTGGCATGCACCATACAACGATTATTTTCAACTTCCCAAACCCAAAGCTCTGCATGCCATTGGGATGGCCTCTGAGGGTGCTTGCGTTCCGTGCAGTGGTACTCCAGTGTGGCTTGCATCTCATACAAGCAGTTTTCCAGAAACATCTCTATCAGATCCTGAAAAGGATAGTGACGGTTCGGCTATATGACTTGGGTCTCTTCAGTCCATCTTGTCAAAGGGACGTCTTCTGGTGCTGGCTCCATCTGAACTTCTTCCTCTATGTCCTCATCCTGAAAGACTCCCACCCTTGACTCTACATCAGAAATCTCCATCTCTTCAGCTGGTTGAGGCTGCCTAGGGGTGAACAAGGCACTATACTCCGCAGTTGTCATCCTGTTGTTTTGGCGAGAGGGAGGCATCTACAGAAAGTTTAGACATAGATCAGATAGAAGCAAAGTTTTCACAATAGAATATAACTGAAGAAGCATTAAAACGTTTAACAATTATCAAGGCTTTAGTAGAAAGCATGAGCAAGAGAAGAAGGACTCTAAAAGCAACCATTCTAACTAGGCTTGCGTCCTATAGTCAACACAGGCTCTGATACCAATTTGTCACACCCGTTTTTAAGAACAAAAACAAGTGCATAGAAGGCTCATGTGCACCCCAGGAATAGTCGCACACATGAGTTGACAAATCATAAAAGTACCATCACAATGCTTATTACATAGCGAATAAATATTCATTACATAGTTTGAAACAATTAACATTAACTAAACGAAGATATCTGTGGAAGCTCCAAGGGACTGGTTGACTGGTTGACATCAAGACTAGTATTCATAGCACTAATCATCGACCCAATCTTCATCTGTGGTGTTTGAATGCAAGGGTGAGCACATACGTACTCAACAAATATAACACGGGGTTCATGAAGCTCAAAAGGGTATGCATGGTTCATAGCGGTGAGCATTTTAAGTAGATCAAATTCATATTAATATCAACAATTGCCAAGGTAATTGCATAAGCTCAAATATCCATGATCATAAAGTAAATGACAATGATACAATAAATAAATAACACTTGCATAAGCCACATAGAAATAAGAACCCAATAATTCTATGAGTTTTCCGAGCCGCTCGTGTCCGTGAGCACGGCTATCATGATAGTTTTTAACTCTGATCAGAGGTGTACAACTTTACCCACGAGTCATGTTGCCTAGATGCCCGGGTTAATTACTCCCAAAACACTGCCAAGGTGAGTGGGCAGGGTACACTATGAAGCCTTCCAAGGGTTCGTCTAACAAGTCCGGGCCGCAAGGTTCGTGGCAGGGGAATGTAGAGCCAACCTGTCTACGGTCACACTCCTTCGCGGCTATGCCCATAGATTAGGAACCACACTATACCCGTCTTGGCACGCTCCTATTTGCGCCATAAAGGTAACCACTGAACAAGCTAGAAAAGGTCCCCATACTGAGCTAAAGCCAGAGCCATATAGCCCTCGTGGTTGTACTGTATATCCCAGCTTTTGCCGACAGATAAGCTCCTATAATCCAATGTTGCTAAAAAGCGAGTTTTACCATTATTGCATATAGTCATTAACAATTAAGATCATGTACATCTGGTATGAGCGCTAGCAATGCTAATCATATATGGTGGATCAAATCATAGGTGACAAGGTTTTCAGGATAACAATCACTAGGATCAATCTATGGTAAAAACAAGGAATCATGCATATGAGTTATATTATTCATGAATAGGACAACAAGGATAATCCTATGTTATACTTGCCTTCTTCGAAAAACTCTTGCTGATCCTGCTGGTCTTGATCAAGGAAAAACTCCGGTCCTTCAAAGGGTTTCTCAACGTCTATACCGATCAACAATCAACACCATTCAATCAAAGGACAATCATACACGAAGCAAACAAATATATGATTAGAACAGTACACCAACAGTAATAAAACAAGATGAAAAGTTTATAAAACTAATCTACGCATTGCTACGATCACATCGACGCTTCGAGCACGAAAAACGGAGCTAAAACGATGAAGTTATGAATTTTACAAATTTTTTCTATAAGCTAATGATGCAATAAATATACACTCGAAATTAAAAGGCTTCAAACTGATCTAATAGAAGCACTAACACGTAGATTACAAGATAATGAATCTATCGCAATTTGAATGGTTCAAATCGGAGTTAAAATAAAGATTTTATAATCATTTGAGTGCAATGGCAAAACTGTGATTACTGGAAAATGTGATCTGTACCAAGGATGCCACAACACGTATAAGTATATTTCCAGATTTTCTTTTGTACAGGAAAACGGCAAGAAAACAGTATGATGTCACCCAAAGCAAAGATTGACGTCATCAAAATCCAACAAGGAAATAATCACGATGCATCCATGGCTGGCAACACGGCCTTTGAAGAATAGTAAACTACTCAACGACACCAAAATCAATCACTGGTACAAAGTGACACAACAACTGCTTGAAGAGCATCCAGGACTCGACACAAAAAGAATGCAAGCCAAATGTCCCACATCAAGATGCAAAATCTCAAACAGCAAGAACTACTCGTCAAGAACTACTCGTCAAAGAACAACAAACTTACCCCGAAACTACTCGGAGGTCTTTTTCAACACAAAGCCTAAACTTAGGGGCATAAGTTTTTCTACAGCCAATACTATCATCAAGGCTCAAAAGACAATAATACTACCCAAAGAAGAACTCGGGATTTCAGAAGCATTTTCTAAAGCCTACGGCAGAGGCGCACAACTTCAGACAAGCAATTGAAAGAACTCAGTTTGACTCATAAAAGGTTGGAAAACAAGGTATTCATCAAATCAGAAAAGCAAAACTATACAACACTGGCAAACAAAGATAAGAGCATCACTATATCAAGATGAAGCCAGACAATATGTTAAAAATATCATTCGGAGTATATTGCAAAACCACCACCAGAGACCAACAAATGTTATCAAGGAGGAGACGGCAATACATTAAGCTGGCTAAATATCTAGTGACAAAGCTCCTTAACCTCGGGCTTCGATTGTTCCCACCTCGTAAAGAGATCAACGTCCATCGGATCTTCAAGAATTCGGTCCAAAGGCACATCAGGAGCAAGGGCTTGAACAAAAGAAACAACATTATTTATACAACGCTCAAAGCCATTCTCAACAAACTCTTTAAACCGAAAAGGCAACGAAGGAATCAGGGTTTTTAGGCCTCCTTTAGCATCTTCGTGAAGACAAACAACAGCCACGATAGGTCTCAACAAACATTTTTAGATCGCTCATGAACCTCCGAGAGCTGGGTCTTCAAAACTTCCTTAGATTTTAATGACTGAAAAGAGCAAAAGAAGCCAGAAAGACTACAAGAAAAAACAACAATAAAATCAGAAAACAATAAGTAGTCGACTCGTATCTTCAGCTTTCTTCTCTGAATTTGCAAGACAAAGAGACAAATCTTGTTTCTCTTCATTCCAAGCAATAGAAGCTTGATCAGCATCTACAAAAATAGCGAGTACATCAGACATCAAGCAAGAAAAGTGACAACAGAGGAAAAAGAAGATAGTTACCAACAATCTTTTCTTCCAAATCAGAAACAACAACTACTCGGAGAGCTTTTTCTTGATCCAATGCAGCACGAGTCTGAGACAACTCAAGTTGAACTCTGTCAAGTTCAGCTTGAAGAGTAGCAGTCGGCTGAGTTTCTGAGAAAGAAGCAGTCAACTCCCGACAGATGTCCTGAAAAAAGACATGAATCAAAAGAAAGCACAAATGAACAAGACCGAAATAGAGGGACAAAAATGAATACCTTCAACTCAGTTCCAAACGACAAGGATAAATCTGTCCAAGAAGAAACAAGTTTTTGAACTCGTTCAACTCGGTTGAGCTGAACCTCTAGTGCCTGAATAAGTAAAGGCACGACTGAAGAAGAAGTCTGAGCTTTGGCTTGGAGGCTCAACTCGGGCACCTCAAGAAGAGGCACACCTTCGGGAGGGTTGGCACCAACAAATTGAGAAACACCAACAGCATTGGCAGCATCAGAAGTGCAAAGTCCTGCAAGGAATAAAACAAGAAGAGTTAAAATAGAAACAAGAAGCAAGAATTTTCATTACTAGAGACAAAAAATCTCACCATCATGGGAGGAATCAGGAGCTTCAGAAGAAGGCCTAAAAAGTTTCAAAGGCAAGGAATATCAGGCAAATACAAGATAAAAATACAAATATCACATAGCAAAGATAACTTACTTTGCCGATTTGCTAAAGGTAGCAGCAACAGAAGCAAAGGAAAGATCAGGGATATCAAAAGAGAAATCTTCATCAAGCAATGAAGAAGAAGGGATTGAAATAGTCGAGGGAATAGGAGCAGTCTCAACAGAAGACTGGCCGGCAGATGATCTACCGTTAAACAAAAAACTAACAATAAGAAAAATATCTCTGAACAAAAATCAAAAAGACTTCAAGAAAACAACTCACGGAGGATGGGTAAGAGGAGGGTCATCATCCGAATACTCCTCATTCAGAAGAACGGACTGGCCATCTGAAAAAGAACAAAGCAGAAGAATAAAGAAGAGTTGCATGCAAAACAACTCGGATAACAAATACAACGCTCACCTACAATAATGTTACCTGTGGGAGTACGTGGCCGAGGAGAGCGACGGCGAGTAGCAGGAGGAAGTTGGATAGGCTAAGCAGAAGATTCAGCTTTCCTTTTCCTAGAAACCAGTAATACTTGAGCAATCCGAGGATCTGAGGTATAAGGCACATACCCATCAGTAATACAAAATCCAGGGATAAACCTGGAAGAAGAGGTCGAAGCCACAGTGACTTCAGCGGCAAGCTCTTCAAGAACAAAGGGATCCGGCCCAAAAGGCAAGTTCAGCCTAAAACAATGACCATGATCCTGAAACACAAAACAAGGCATCAACAAACAAGAACTCAGAGAAAAAGAAATCAGAACAAGATGAAGAGAGTACTAACCGGGGGAGGTGGATTTTCAGCATGGTACTTAGAAATATAGGGAGGCATAACAGACACACCACTCAGGACCCTCCCCAAACGATCGAACATGCCATATTCAGACAACTCGGATTCAGTGAGGATCCGAGAAGGATCAGAAGGACCAGTATACTCAAAACCAAGATTCTCCCTCTGCATGAGAGGTTGAATCCGAAGGCGATAATAACTGGCAACCAGTCCATTACCAGTCAACCCAGATTGTTTCAAGTAACTTATCTAGATCACCAGAGGCTTAATAGCCGAGGACTCAGAAGGAGATATAGCATCATTCCAACAGGAAAGAGGAGTCGGAAGAGCAGCAAGGTCAGAAGAGAAGTAGGCATCAGGCTTAGAAATATAGAACCACTTTTCCACCCAATCCTTGACAGATTCATAAAGGGTGAAAGCGAAGTAAATGACCTTCATACTCTGACGAAACTGAATAGCGCAGCAGCCAAAACGGCCGGGCTTGCTCTCATGAAATCAGACACGAAAGAAATGGCGGAAAAGAAGAAGACAAAGAGGGATGCCAATGAACGCTTCGCACAGATGTGCGAAAGAAGCAAGGAAAAGAAACCCGTTAGGGGTCAGATGATGAAGTTGGATGCCGTAAAAATAAAGGAACTCCATCAAGAAAGCCGATGGAGGGAAGCAGAGTCCGGCATGGACAAAGGAAACAAAAAGAATGTATTGATCAGGAGAAGGACTGGGAATCATATGCTCACCAGGAACAGAGTAGCCGGAATACACTTGCCCCTGAAGCAGCCCATGCGCAACAAGCAGATCCAAGTCCGCATCCTGAGTAGACGGCTTGGGAGACTGCTTCATCTGGCGCAACATCTCGATGAACTCAGGATTCTCTATACGCTCCAAAACAGTATCTTCGTCCACGAATTCAGCCTTGCCCTTGCCCTTGCTCTTGATCTTGTTTTTCTTCACCATTCGAGGCGGTGCAAAGATGATCAGAGCAGTGGCGGCAGTTAGGGTTTGCGAACAAAGGGAAACAGTTTTTTACTGCAAGGTAAAATAGAGGGGATAACAGAGGGACAGACTTATAAGGAAATTTACAAGTAGCGAAAAATACAGCAGGTGAAAAGTTCCACCAATCACGGAACACAACATAAAGCAGATAGACCACATCTTTTTTTCAAAGAATACAGACAGCTCGCGGAACAAAAGAACTCGGGATTACAATCAAGACATATACAAGAACTTGGAAAATACAGACAACAAATCGTTGGTTCTTCATTACACACATTCTTTGAAAGTACAGACCAGGTACAAAGTTACATTGCCGAAAGGAACTAGTACAAGTCAATAACAAGGAACCCAGTCGAATTCGAGGTTAAAACCTCGAGAGTCAAGCTACATTATCGACAAACAGAGCCAAATAACTCAGACGTGCTAGACGCCCAACAAGACAAGGCACACCTATTTGTCAAAGGTAGTAGAAGCAGAGCCCAGAAGACATTCAAGATTCATAATTCCGCCTGGTCCTCGATAGAGAGAAGGTGGATCAACACCAGCAGGCGACAAAATGACATTGCATAGGACCAACCAAGGAATACTTCTTCAACCAAGGCCGCGAAATCAGCCAAAGGCATGGAACTAGAACACTGGAAGATCAAGCAGCGCAACATGCGACAGCCTCATTACAAGAACTAGACCATTTGCCTCAAAGCCGCCCACAATGTGGTACTACCTTGAAACTAGTCAGCTACTAGTTTCTATCATAAGAACTACACCATTCACCATATTACAACCAAGAAAGGGAAAGAAGCCCGGGGGCTCGTCAAGCTCACCAACTACAATATCCATGATACAACAAAGGTCTGTATGAGAGAAGGAAGATAACATGGGACAAGACAACCATACTACAGTTATTTATAGAAGAATAACGGGTGCACATACACTAAGTCCATGAAGAAAAGATTACAATAGCAACAGTACATAAAGAAAGAAGTAAAAGCAAAAGATTCTATAAGGACCACATGGATGAAGGAAAAACGACTACAATAAAGACAGTACTTCAAAGTACCATACAAAATATCCAGAAGAATATTCCAAGGACAACCATACAACCAGGTACGGCTCTGCAGACTACGAAAAACAACTCGTCCGATAACTTTACAATAACCAGATAAGATCAAGCTAAGCTACATCTACAACAAAAGACCACAAGTGACAAAATATAAAGGCCTTAGCCAGAGGGATACCAGATCTACCACCAAAGAAGGCCTGGTACCCAAGCGGAAACCTTACAAATCAAAACAACCCGGAATCCTCACAAAGCATGAAGAAGTGTCGGATCATAAGCAGAAAACCACTCCCAACAAATGGGATTGGACAACTCCAACTCTAGGCTTTCCAGCAGGAGTTCGATACAAGCATGAACAACCAGGATCAACTCGGGAGCGGCAACGGTTATAGCCCGGAGTTCAGCAGTTAGACAGAGAAGGCATGAAAGCCACATCACAAGACTTCTTCTGCATACCACGCCAAACTTCCCAGGAAAATCTAACCGAAGAGTTAGTCTGCCTCTAACTCCATTCACAAGAATTCTTCTACCCACTCAACTACTAGAAGTAGGGCATAAGCCCAGGGGCTGCTCAGTTTCACTCAGCAGCATATTCATCAGACTAAAGAAGAGAACCCTAAGGGTCAAGGCATCAGTGCAAGCACAACAGAATTTATAGCAAGGAAGGACCACCAAAAGCCAGAAGTCACGAGAAAGGAAGAGAAAGAAAAAGACAAAAACCTAACCAAAGCGAACAGTGAAAGCAAGATTCTACATACCCGTGAAGACACAGTACCCACCCGTGAATAAGAAGACAAGGGCACGTTATTTCAGATCCTTCCACCAAGCTTTTTTCCGATAAAAAGAACTCAGAGAAAGGCTCGGGGGCTGGAAATACCTACCTTACAAGACTTTTTTCTCAGATCCTCCGAATACTTGTACCAAGTATCCAGAGGCTCGGGGGCTACACTCAATGAGTGCACCAGAGGTGCACAAAAAACTACAAGATGAAGAACACGGAAGGCTAAGACATTTTTCAGATCCTCCGAATACTTGCACCAAGTATCCAGAGGCTCAGAGACTACACTCAATGAGTGCACCAGAGGTGCACAAAAAACTATGAAGCAAAGAACACAGAAGATCATTTCATGATTTCACTTCAAAAAAGAACTCGGTCCGCTTTAAAAGCAACTCGATATATTGAAGAAAAATCATGAGATGCTCAGGGGCTTGTCGATGGGATATCCTATAAGGTACCTAGAGACTGGCTTGCTTTAGCTTTGGGCCTCCTTTCCTTGGCCCACAAAGGAAGATGGACAGAAGAAACCGAATTCTACTCGGTTAATACAACAAGACCGAAGCGCAGCTTAGGACTCTAAGTTTATAACCGAGTAGGATTAGAATAACCTCGTCCAGTTCCTGGACTATAAAGGGCTGGTGATGGCATCACCCAAAAATAGTTCCCTACATACTACACAACACCCGATACGTAGAGCGACACACAACACCTTATATTACGATCAAGGGAAATAACAGTCGACTCAACTGGACGTAAGGTTATTACTCGACCTTGTCGAGGGCCTGGAGCAGTATAAACCGTGTGTCCCAGTGTGTCCAATCACCAAGGTTTCACTATTCGTCGAGGCATGAACTACTGTCTCGGGTAACCCCGTGGCAGACTATCGGTGGTAAAACATCGACAAACATGCAGAATAATAAACAAAATAACAATGTATTACATGTATTAGAAATACTCTTCATGGTCAGGAGTAGCGGGATCATAAGTGTCATCATCACTATCAACAATGCTTTCCTTGAACTTCATCCACGACACTTTTCTCTTAAGGAACAGGTGACGAAGAAGATACTCCTAGAAGGGTGATGTGAAGGAGGTCTTTATCCACTAAAGTCGCACCCGCAACATTCATCTCTGCACAATAAACAAGCTCTAGGCGCCTCCAAACCATCCACCTCCTTGTGGCATAGTCGTCTAGGTCATGCTTCATCACCCGTCGTTCAACAAATCCTTAGTCGTCACAACCTTTCTGTTTCTAGTGAGTCAAATAAAAGTGTCGTCTATGATGCATGTCAGATGGGCAAGAGCCATCAATTACCATATCCCAAGTCAAATAGTGTGTCATCTAGACCTTTTGAACTTGTTTTTACTGATGTATGGGGACCGACCCCAACCTCTGTAGGTCGGCACTCATATTATGTCAGTTTCATTGATGATTTTAGTAAATTCACTTGGATTTATTTGTTGCGTCATAAATCTGAGTGTTTCAATGCTTTTGTGATTTCCAAAGCATGGTTGAACGTCAATTCAGTCTTAACATTCTTGCGGTTTAGTCAGATTGGGGAGGCGGGTATCAGTCCCTAAATACCTTCTTTAGGCGCCTAGGCATCATCCACCATGTCTCATGTCCGCACGCACACCAGCAGAGAACGGAATCTGCTGAACATAAACTCGTCATATTGTGGAGATAGGACTCCTCTT
>CM039122.1:8174820-8200081 GCA_022036555.1 Microstegium vimineum | reverse complement strand
GTAAGAATAGGTGTAAGCGTGGTGCTTATACTTAATCTCACCTTTGGTTATCGTTTGTTGCACGGATTGTTTGTGGTAGCTAGCAAGAGGTGACATCCTTGTCTAGTCTTTGTAGTCCACCACGTGTTTATAGGTAAGTTCTTAAAAGATAAGGCCCCCGTAAGAAGAGGGCACGGTCCGGTCTTCATCGCTGTCGTATCGGCCGCCAGGACGGACGTGGTAGCCTTTGCTTGCGCCGTCCTGCTTGGCGTGCTCGCGCGCGTTAAGCGTGTCACGCACGTCGCGCTTTTCACCCACGCGAGCATGCACCGTCGGGCGTCGACGCTCGGCCGACGCTGGATCCTGATGAACCGATCCCTCATGGTCGTCGCGCACCGTACCAGCTGGATGGCCGGTGCTGAGCCCGCGCCTTCGCGACGTGGAACTCTCGGCCTGTTGGGCCGCGGCACACTCCAGAAGGGTTTTCAGCTCGTCGTGAGCGAGCTTCCCGTCGGGAGCATCTGGGTCCGGAAGGTTGCGGAGCAGCATCCTCACTGCCATGATGTTTTGGCTTGCCCTCATAAACTGTGTCGTGTCGTGTTCGTCGTTGATGATGCGATGGTGTACCGCTCGGGCCTCCCTGCGAGCGCGGGGCTCTGTGGGATCCCTGGCGGCTTCGTGCTCAAATGTCACCTTTCGCTGGCGCTCTGCAAGCTGCTGTTCTATGTCGCAGAGGTCGCAAAGCTGCTACTGCCAGACCTCCGAAGGCCGTGGTGGCGGGTACCAGAACACCCGTCTCACGAACGGGCGTGTGGTTGCCATCGCCATCCTCGTCCTCCTCCTGGATGAGGGCGGCGTCGACTGCCGCTCCGGGTGGCGGGTGTGTCGCACATGAAGCACTCGCAGCCGTAGCCCTCGTTGCGATCGCTCGAGCCGGAGTCAAGCAAGTAATCGCTGGCCTGGAGGAAACCGTAGAAGGCCTCCTTATCCCCCAGACCGTCGAAATCCAGGGGATCCCAGGGATCAACACTCCCACGGCTAGAGTCGGCAGCGGCCGCCCTCCCGCGAGCTGCACCGTCACGTTGGCGAAAGCGAAGTAGAGGTTGTGCGGGGACTCTTGAGTCGGCTGGGGTCCCATCAACGTGTCAAGCTGGTGCTCGAACTGAGGGTAGTCGACCCGCTGGACGGCTATCCCGCAAGTGACTTGCTCCCCGGAGGGAGATAGGCTGAGGTGAGCCATGGATGCCGAGATGGTGTCCACGGTTACCTCGGAGGATGTCATGGGGCGACGGAGGACCAGGTCAGCCCCCTGCCCGTGGCACTGGAAGTCAAGGTTACCAAAATGAACAATGGAGCCCATAGCGAAATCGGCGTGGCAGTTAGCCATCCGAAACTTGAAAATACGGGTGACACGCAAAGGTCCCCTACCTGGCACGCCAACTGTCGGTGTCTAAAATGGCGGGGTCTAGACAACCAACGAGTAAATTTCTAAGCGTGTCGGAGTTTGGATGGTTGCGCTCAGAAGACACAAAGATTTATACTGGTTCAGGCACAAACGCCGTACGTCCAGTTTGCTGCGGAGTCATGTTACCGAGCACGGAGGGCTCGTAGAGGGGAGCTACAAGCTTTGGTGAGAGAGGGAAGCCGGTTCCCAGGTCTCGTGCGTATGTGTTTTGAGGTTCGTGGTGAGAGCTCGCGTGTGTGCGAGTATGAGTGTGTATGAATGAGTTCAGAGTGTCGAGTTACAGAGATTGAAGGTCCATTCTCGCCCTTTATACGTAGGGAGAGGTGGAGGAGTACAATAGAGAGGGAGAGAGATCGTGGGTTCCGTGTGTGCTGTTGACTTGGACGCCTTTGTCTTCTGTTTTCCTTCCTTCCCCGGGAAGATTGCTCCTGTTGGCACGCCGCCTGAATCCTGTTCGTCCTGGGTTTGACTTTAGCCACGCGTCTGATGATCGGCGATGTACCTGTCGCCATATTTGGGTATGGGCAAAGGTGGGCAAAACAGGGCCAGGTACCCCTGTGTTCCGTCAGACAGGATCGAGTATGCCCCGATCCCTGTTCAGATGTCCGCCGGAGGGATGGCAAGTGTCATTCGATGGTCAGGTCGGTACTGGAGCACGTCCCACAGGAACTCAACAGGGGTAGGCATGGCGTTCCACGCCCTCAGCCCCCATCCCTAAGGACGAGCCGGTACTGTGGACCTTTTGACTATAGGGTAACGTGCGCCGTGGGCCGGTGAGACCTCCGAGGGCGAGCTAGGTCACAGATGACGTCACCCATGCCCAGACGAGGCGGAGAACCCCTCGAGGGTAGACGGTGTCATGGGCGACGTCGTCCAGGCTCGGATGAGTCGGAAGATCCTCCGAGGGAGTATCATTGCCTTAGCCGTTTTGGGGCGGGAAACCCTCGCGGATAGATGTCGTCATGGATGAGGTCACCCCTACTCGGACGGGGCGGAGGAGCCCCCGAGGGTGGGTGGTGTCATGGATGACGTCACCCTAGCTCGGGCGAGGCGGAAGAGCCCCCGAGGGCATACCGTTGTCTTAACCGATCTGGGGGCAGGAAAGCCCCCGAGGGTGGTGACGTCAGTCCAGCTCGGACGAGACGGAGAGTCCTCGGGGATGATTTTGTTTTTGCAAGGCAAGGAGTTAGGGTACCCTATTATTGGTATCCGACAATGGGGCTGACCTGGTCCTTCATCGCCCTGCGGCACTCTCCGAGGTAGTTGTGGATGCTGTCTTGACGTCCATGGCCCACCTAGGCCTGTCTCCCTCCGGGGGACAACTTACTCGCGGAGCGACCGCCCTACAGGCCAATTACTCCGGATTCGAGCGCCGGATCGACACCCCGACGAGCCCTGAGCCGACTCAAGTGTCCCTCGACAACCTCTTCTTCGCATTCGCCAACGTGGCGACGCAGCTCGCGAGAAGGCACCCGCTCTCCCCCAGTCTCGCCTCAGCGCCTATTCTGGAGGCGCTACCATACGACATGAGGAATGCCACAACGCTCTACTTGGAGGCCGTAGCTGCGGGTTTCCGTGCTGACCCCGCGGAGGGAACATGCATCGGGCTCGCATCCCACCACCTTCGATCAGTCTCCGACCTCCTCACCAGCTCGGGGACCGCCTCGGACGCCAACTCCAGCCACGGGAGCGTTGATCCCTGGGAACCTCTAGACTTCGAAGGTTTAGGGGACAAGGAGGCCTTTTACGGTTTGCTACACGCCAGCGATTACTTGCTTGGGTCCGACTCTAGTGACAGTAGCGTCGGTTGCAGACGTGAATGCTTCATGTGCAACTCGCCGCAACATGGAGCAGCCGCCGACGCCACCGACGTCGTCGGGGACAGGGAGGAGGAAGAGGCACGCACGCCCGTGGGCAGGACAAGACCGACCGTGCCTGCTTCGCGAGGTGACCCACAACCCTCGGACGCCCAGCAGCGCTAGCTGTGGGAGCTCCACGACATGGAGCTGAAGCTCCAGGAGGGGCAACACCGCATAACATTCGAGCACGAAAAGCTCGAGCGCGAAGCCGCCCGGGCACCCGAAGAGCCCCGCGCTCGAAGGGAGGCCCGAACGGTGCACCAACGCATCATCAATGACGAAGGTGGCGCTGTGACGGTGCACCAAAGTTCAAATTTCCACACATTTGAAATACAATTTTTCCATAGGGCCCTTTCACACAATTCCGACATCATTTAATACGTTAATATTTAGTAATGTCCATGATATAAATGAAAGAAAACTTAATGTACTAAAACATCTATTTGGAGATCCAATTACTTTTGGAAGGCATAATATAACCAGGTCATTGCCAGTTGTGAACTTAGCCACACACATGTGCTTCAGGCCCTTCTGGTAGTTGTTTTCATTTTTGGTTTTTCCCGCCTTGAGACAAAAGTCAAATTTCCACATATTTCACATAAAATTTTCCATGGCGCCCTTTCACACAAATACAACATCATTTAATACAATAGTATTTAGTAATAGACAGGATAAAAAATGAAAGAAAACTTATTATGGACTAAAACATCTGTTTGAAGACCTATGGAAAGCATCTAATAACCAGGTCACTACCAGGCGTGAAGCCAGCCAAGCACATCTCCTGTAGGCCCTTTTGGCATTTGGTTGCATTTTTTGTTTTTCCTGCCTTGAGGTGAAGTTCAAATTTCCACACACATTTCACGTACACAATTTCCATGGCGCCCTTTCACACAAATCCACCATAATTTAATATGTTACAAGTTAGTAATGGTTAGGATAAAAAAATGAAAACTTAATGGACTAAAACATCTATCTGGAGATCTGGTTTCTTTTTGAAGACATATAAGAATCAGGTCATTGCTAGGTGTGAACCCAGCCTTGCAGATGTGCTTCTGGTAGTTGCTTCCATTTTTTGTTTTTGCCGCCTTTAGACAAAGTTAAAATTTCCACACATTATTTCACATATAATTTTTCATTGGTGCCCTATCACACAAATCCGTCATCATTTAATATGTTAATAGTTAGTAATTGCCAGGTAAAAATGAAAGAAAACTTAATGGACTAAAACATCTATTTGGAGATGCAGTTAATTTTGGAAGGCATATAATAACCAGGTCACTGGCGGGCGTGAACCCATCCTTGCACCTGTGCTTCAGGCCCTTTTGGCAGTAGTTTCCATTTTTGTTGTCTTTCCCGCCTTGAGACACGGTTCAAATTTCCACACATTTCACATACAAATTTCTATGGCGCCCTTTCCCGCAAATCCAACATTATTTAATATGTTACTAGTTAGTAATAGCCTGGATAAAAAATGAAAGAAAACTTAATGTACTAAAACATTTAGTTGGAGATTTGATTACTTTTGGAAGGCATATAATAACCAGCTCATTACTAGGTCTGAACCCAGCTAAGCACATGTGCTTCAGAACCTTTCGGCAGATGTTTCCGTTTTTTGTTTTCCCCGCCGTGAAACAAAATTCAAATTTCCACATAATTCACATACAAGTTTTCTGTGGCACCCTTTCACCCGAATCCACCATCATTTAATACATTACTACTATATATATATCCCTAAGTCTCAGATCGAAATCCATCTTGTTTCTAGGAAAATAGGGACACAACTCCTTCAAAGGAGAAGGGTGGTCTCTGGAATCTCAATCCGCCTCGCTCCACCATCTCCGTCCATCCATCCATCCATCATCCGAGCATCAGGTTGGCACCATGCAGATCCTATATACCTTTCAGTTTGCTACCATGTGGATCCAAAATTATTTTAAATTTCTTCACTTCTTAGTACCATGGATTGCATTTTCAGTACGTGCATAATCAATATGTTTTTAGGTGTTTGTTCACCATTGTTGTAGCTTCCATCCAGTTAAGTGCAGACATGGTCAGCCTGAAGTAGATGGCTCGGTCCGATGTGGGGCGTGCCCCACTAGCATGGCTGCGTACGCTACTGGAGACCGAGTTCTTTCAAGCATGCCCCGAGCACCCGGCATGCGAGGGCCGTGCTAACAGGAGGGCCACTGGCTGCAACTTCTTCTGCACTCAATGTGTCGGTCCTGCCCTCTGCTCTGGCTGCCTTGGAACCCATGAAGGCCATGAACTCATACAGGTACACAGGACCACTCTGTCATGGCAATGGTTCGTTAGTTCTGATTTTTAAAGAGAAATTGTCGTGATGCTCGCTTTGTGTGAGGTGCAGATCTGAAGGTTATCGGGCCACAACATTGTGAGGGTAATGGATGTTCAGCATCTGCTGAACGTGTCATTGGTGCAGACATACAACACCAATGGAGACCATGGCGTGTTCCTGAACATGCGACCTGTGTCAGGTCAGGGAAAGCGTGGCGCGTCTCACTGTGAGGATTGTGAAAGGGGACTCCGGGATGAGGCCTCCCGCTTCTGCTCACTTGGTTGCAAGGTGAGACATCCCACTAAACTGGTGATGCAAGATTTTTTGTGCATTGTAAAGTGTGGCGACTTAGACTTGTTACAAGTTTTCACTTCAACTGTCATGTTGTAGAAATGAAATGGTGGTTGATGAGTTGAGGGGAGTTGAACATAACCTATTGCACATTAATCGTAGGTAGGAAATATAGTTAATATAGGTGACTCATGTGTAACAGTCAAGCTAGCCATACAAACTTTTTGTTGAAGCTTATGATGAGTACCCATGTTTTCTATAGCTAGCTATATATGTGTAACTTTCATTGCTTTACAGATACCTGCTGCTGGTGTCTTGCTTCTTTCATTCTAATTTTCTACTGTTGTTATCAGGCTAAAGGAATAGAGGACGGACTTGATTTCAGCGTGTCATTCGCTGTCGATCCAAACAATGATAGCTCTTGAGATGAGATTGAATCAGAAGGCTAAGACGACACTCTAGGTGAAAGCGAGTGAGACCAATGCCAGGCTCTACACTATTTAGGCAATGGATCACTCGGATGTCGTCCGACGAGGGCGACCAATTGAACTATTTGGATATTGCTTGCAAACTGTAGCCATGGGTGACCATGTGATTCACAAATGCATGAAATAATATTGAAACTAGGAATATATGTAGACATGGTTTAAATTAATTATCATCAGAGGAATGTTTTAACTTTGTCAAGTTTGCTATTTTATTGTTCTTGTGTTATGCATCCAACTCATTTACTGATATTTTGTTGTGAGTCTTTTTTCTGGAAGCGAACATGTCATGATTATATCATATATATAGAAAAGAAAGCTGCATCAGTGGTGCAACACATATTAGATGTTTAAACTTGTCTAGCAGCGAGTACAAATTAGTGAACCAAAGGTAAACCATTACATAAAGTTAATTTCGATCTCTCGTCTGGCACATGGGCTAATAAGTCTGTTTGCTCTTCACACTACATCTATCCATGTGGCTTTAATCTTATATTTTTTCTCGAACGAGGATTTAATCATATATATATATATATATATATATATATATATATATATATATATATATACACACACACACGTGGATTGTTTTTAGTTTGTGCTATATGTTGCAAACTATTTATTGTTTAGCGTGGCTCACTTTAACATTGTTGTATCTGTATGCTTGCATGCCAACTTCAACTAGTATAGAATTGATCACATTTTGTTTTTATTGAACAAATTCATCTCATTTGTCGCTCAAGTTTTGAGTTGAGCTCCAAGAGTAACAAATTCTTTTACGAGATCTTTGATTGCTAAAAGTGCTCAAGGTTTGTCTTGCTATCTTTTGCTCACGATTTTGAATCTCACTCAACACCCACCAATTGGATCCTTCACTAATCACACAATCTCAGAAAGAGAGGTGTAGGGAGGTTTCACAAGGTTTAGAACAGCTCTAGCAACCACCAAATTTTGCAGCCCCAAAGAAGAGGGCATGGATTTATAAATACCCCCAACTCAGAAAGTAGCTCTTGGACACGCCTGGCAGATAAAATTAGTCTAACTCACACACAACATCGGAACTTTCGATGAATATACATGACCTGGCAGATAATATTAGTATAATTCAAGCACAACATCGGAACTTCCGATGAATATTGGAATATTGTATGAAGATCCTAAAGTCCGACGTGCACAACACTTGAGAGACAAAGAAACTGCCCCGACCCCTTATCAACCTGTACAGGTGTGGTATGCGTACTGGGCTAGTCTAGTATGACTTGTCACAATGCACTAAATGTTAGTTCCCACAAGGCTCTCAATCATATCTCACATGTGTTGACTTAAGCACTATGGACTAATCAATTATCATCATGGTGCATTGCCCTTGATAGTATGACATTCAAATCAACTCAAGACCAAATGAAAACTGACAAAACTACCTCCCCGCTTCTGAAAACAAGGCAGATTGAGGGAGAATGCCATCTTTATCGTAGATAGTCCGAGTTCGAGAAAACACTTGATTGCTCCAATTCAAACCAAGTGCAATTTCTTGCAAACTCCAACAATTGAGGGTGGCAACAAATTAACTTGTCTCATCCATTTGATCATAGCCATCTTGAGCATGTGACTTAGAACTATTTCAACACATTATGGCTCCAAGTCACTCTTCCATACAATCGAAGAAAGATTTGATTGATCCTCCTCACAATGTCAATTCCCAAATAAAGCTTGATACAACCAATAAGACTCCATGCACGTACGTTCTTCTTCACCACATCTATGCGTAGTCTATCGGTGACAAAGCCATTGATTTCCCTTCAGCCATGCGTGATCGTTCGAAGGTCTTTCCTTGCAATCTTCACCCTTTGATGTCATCCAAATCCACATGGTGATTGCATATACTGAAATCCTTTCCAGCACAAAAACCATCTTCATCATCTTTACCGATTTTCCATGCAAGCTCTCTAAGAGAGACCATCTCGTATGCATAAGCTCATGTTTTCTTTAACCTTTCCGAATATGCTTGCCTTCACATGATGCAATGATACCCCAGGACATACAAGCTATTTCATATTTTCCGTTTGTACTAGTGCCTTAACATTATCTTTGTTTTTATTTCAACACAACTGTGGAATATCAAGAAATTTGTCTTCCAGTTGAACTTTATTCATTTCAAATCATATAAAAATTCTTGTCTCAAGTGTATGCAATATAATTAAATCCATGTTCAACACTAAACAAACATTTTATCCAATGCATAAAAACCCACCCACTAAAGGCCAGATTGCACTAATAATTTAAGATTCCTAGAAACAAACATCATGATACCATGCATTTAAAGATTTGTGCGCTCTCTCCTCACATGACATGGCATCTTTGGAGAGTGTGATATAAATTAAAAGAATGAATTGGGAACAACCTTAGAAATCCATATATTTGTTGAAAAAACCTGAATGCCAAGATTGCTTATATTCTTGATTGAAGGAGTACTATTTTCAATATAGTTAGAGATTATATTACCAAACTAGAACCACCTTAAAGCCTATCGATCGAGAACACAACCATACAAATTTGCATCGCAACATCTTCGTTGTTGTTGCACTCATGGAAACATAGTTGATTAGAAAGTTAGTGTGGCAAGAATAATCACAGGCACAAATTCGCCAACCATGGATATAGATAGAGGTAAGCTTTACTACATAAGAATGGGCCAACACTATGAGGTTCTCATGAGTAACTTATGACTACCATATCACATGATAGGGTCAAGGAGAGAAATAGAGGGGACGATAGTGAATTGATAGCGATGGGAGATGAGAGAGTCGACAAGTCATCATTCAAGTTAGCTTATTAGAGAGAGACAATGAGAGAAGGATGAGAATAGATATCCACAATACACATAGTTCTAACTAGGACACCTCTTATTTGGTGCTTTGCAATGAGCAAGTTAGACACCATCATTTATGGGCTCCTGAATTGCTTGTAGGCTTGTCTTTGTTAGGTCTGCCTAACTAGATGCTTGCATATGATGTCAACTACATTTTTGTGCCCCTAGAGAGGATTAATTAGGATACTTGCTTGACCTTGACTCAACTAATAATAGAATTATTTATATTCAAGATTTATAAACTAAATGCTAGGGCTACTAGATAATACAACAACGTAGGTCAATTGCCATAGCTTCAACTCATCAATACCAAGCAATAGTGCTTCATTCATCTTTGGTGAGGCTGCATAAGATGGGCATCTATTATGATGATTATTGTAGATTTAAAAAGCTATTAAGATGAAATGGAGTTGAGCGTTCCTTGCATTTGGCCGTAAGCCTTTAACTAAGAACTAGGCCACAATCATCAAAGTAACTTCACCAAGCTATAGAGGAAGGCATTTTACAATAATCTTCTGTAATAAGTCAAACAAAAATTGTTATTCAAAAAATTGGTGTCGAGCAACGGATTGATTGTCTATGTATCCGAATCTAAAAGAGGAAAGTGAGGTCCAAACTGCATAGTAGTCAACGGGAATCAAAACAAGTCGGTGTCTAGAATCTGTCTCGGTATTGCGTCAATGCCTTTTGGTCTGTTGAGTCATGTGCCATCTTTGAGCCTGTTAGGGGGGCACGTCTAGGTAGAGTGATGACTCTAAAAACCTTATAATCAATCAATGCCACCATCATTAGGTTTTGGGTTTTTCTTTTCAACAATCTATCTTTCACGGTCACCATTATATAGTTTGTGAGACCCCATTTGAGATCTAAATCATACACCTACAGTTTAACCCATTTTTTGAGCTACATACTTTTGAGTTCTTGCTCGTGTTCTTCATTTTGCAAGCAAGCAGGATTACCCTTCTTAGCAAGGCGAACCGGTTGGGGACACGGTTTATAACCATTGGGGTCATGGTGCTTCAATTGCAGGGTTTGAGGCCTTCAATATAAAGCTAGATTGGTGTGTTGTGCTCCACCAAAACAAAAGTTATTTGTATCTAATGGATGATCAGGAACCCTACCCCCATCAATATAACCATCTATTTATCTTTTGAAATGTGTCATAGCCATAAACATGATGACCTAGTGGAGGATCCATTTCAAAATTCAAGGCCTAGCAAACCTCACCATGAATTTATTCATTGGGCTGTACTGCACAACTTGGCAGTTGAACCAAAATCTGACTCATCAAAACACACCATGTTTGCTGACTTGCACACATTTTCATGTGAGGGCCTTCACAAGGATGGGTTAAACCACAACCTTAGGTGGTTATTAAACTGATGTGTCTAAGTTGAGCCCACTTTTTTCCTGAACACTTGACTCTTATGTTTCTCACCAGGACCACATTTGAGCACACCTCACCTTTGTCGACAATATCTCTACCAGATGAATAACTAATAGTGGGTTTAAACAAATCTCTTACTTAGCCCATTCATAACATAACCAATCCTCTTATTAACTATTTTCTTCTTAGCCAATGGAAGTGGGGCTAAACCTAGTAGGTGCACTTGCATGCCCCTCCTAGACATCGACTAAAGCCCATGGTGCTTAGATCTTCATCACACATGGTTTCTGGCAGAAGCGGTCACCTTTCGAACTAGGATAAAGCCTAACCCTATTTGGGACACTGCCATCCGAGTGTCATGTTTGACCAAACAATGCTCATTATCAGGCCTAGGCTCCATCGGTTAGGGCTAGGGTCATTAGTTTGTAAGCACGTTGAGCATCATGGTTGTTCGCGTGAAAAGCTGATGTGTGGTTCTCTGGTGGCTTGGAAACTCAAAAACACACAAGGGACATAGCGATTTTATCTTGGTTTGGGATTTTGAGCTCTAAGTCAAGTTAAGTTCTGATGTTCGTGTTAGGAGTGCCAAATCAGAGATTAGAATTGCAAAATCAGGAGAATTTGGTAGGGGATCACTCGATGATGTCCTAGTACTCTTTGGTGTTGGAAGGCATATAACAAACATTCATTGCCACTATGAACCTAGCCACACACATGTGCTTGGCAATTGTTTTCATTTTTGGTTTTTCTTGCCTTGAGACAAAGTTCAAAATTTCCAGATATTTCACATAGAAATTTCCTGTGGCGCCCTTTCACACAAACCACCATCATTTAATACATTAGTAGTTAGTAATGGCAGGATATAAAATGAAAGAAAACCAAATGGTCTAAAACAACTATTTGAAGATCTGGTTAATTTTGGAAGTCATATAATAACCAAGTCACTACCAAGTGTGAAGCTAGCCAAGCACATGTCCTACAGGCCCTTTTTGCATTTGTTTGCATTTTTTTGTTTTTCCTTCCTTGAGCAAAGTTCAAATTTCCACATATTTCATGTACAAATTTTCCATGGCGCCATTTCACACACATCCACCATAATTGAATACACTACTAGTTAGTAATGGCTAGGAGAAAAATAAACGAAAGCTTAATAGACTAAAACATCTGTTTGGAGATCTGATTACTTTTTGAAGGCATATAACAATCAGGTCATTGCCAGGTGTGAACCCAGCCATGCAGATGTGCTTTAGGTCCTTTTGGCAGTTGTTTCCATTTTTTGTTTTTGCTGCCTTGAGACAAAGTTCAAATTTCCACACATTTCAAATACAAATTTTCCATAGGGCCCTTTCACACAATTCCACCATCATTTAATACGTTAATATTTAGTAATGGCCATGATAGAAATGAAAGAAAACTTAATGTACTAAAACATCTATTTGGAGATCCAATTACTTTTGGAAGGCATAATATAACCAGGTCATTGCCAGTTGTGAACTTAGCCACACACACATGTGCTTCAGGCCCTTCTGATAGTTGTTTTCATTTTTGGCTTTTCCCGCCTTGAGACAAAATTCAAATTTCCACATATTTCACATAAAATTTTCCATGGCGCCCTTTCACACAAATACACCATCATTTAATACAATAGTAGTTAGTAATAGCTAGGATAAAAAATGAAAGAAAACTTAATGGACTAAAACATCTGTTTGAAGACCTATGGAAAGCATCTAATAACCAGGTCACTACCAGGCGTGAAGCCAGCCAAGCACATCTCCTGTAGGCCCTTTTGGCATTTGGTTGCATTGTTTGTTTTTCCTGCCTTGAGGTGAAGTTCAAATTTCCACACATATCACGTACACATTTTCCATGGCGCCCTTTCACACAAATCCACCATAATTTAATTTGTTACAAGTTAGTAATGGTTATTAGGATAAAAAATGAATACTTAATGGACTAAAACATCTATCTGGAGATCTGGTTTCTTTTTGAAGAAATATAAGAATCAGGTCATTGCCAGGTGTGAACCCAGCCTTGCAGATGTGCTTCTGGCCCTTCTGGTAGTTGCTTCCATTTTTTGTTTTTGCCGCCTTTAGACAAAGTTAAAACTTCCACACATTTCACATACAATTTTTCATTGGTGCCCGGTCACACAAATTCGTCATCATTTAATATGTCAATAGTTAGTAATGGCCAGGTAAAAATGAAAGAAAACTTAATGGACTAAAACATCTATTTGGAGATGCAGTTAATTTTGGAAGGCATATAATAACCAGGTCACTGGCGGGTGTGAACCAAGCCATGCTGCTTCAGGCCCTTTTGGCAGTTGTTTCCATTTTTGTTGTCTTTCCCGCCTTGAGATAGTTCAAATTTCCACACATTTCACATACAAATTTCCATGGCGCCCTTTCACGCAAATCCAACATTATTTAATATGTTACTTTAGTAATAGCCTGGATAAAAAATGAAAGAAAACTTAATGTACTAAAACATTTAGTTGGAGATTTGATTACTTTTGGAAGGCATATAATATAACCAGCTCATTACTAGGTGTGAACCCAGCTAAGCACATGTGCTTCAGAACCTTTCGGCAGATGTTTCCATTTTTTGTTTTCCCAGCCTTGAAACCAAATTCAAATTTCCACATATTTCACATACAAATTTTCTGTGGCACCCTTTCACCCGAATCCACCATCATTAAATACATTACTACTATATATATACCTAAGTTTCAGATCGAAATCCATCTTGTTTCTAGGAAAATAGGGATACAACTTCTTCATAGGAGAAGGGTGGTCTCTGGAATCTCAATCCGCCTGGCTCCACCATCTCCGTCCATCCATCCATCATCCGAGCATCAGGTTGGCACCATGCAGATCCTATATACCTTTCAGTTTGCTACCCGGTGGATCCAAAATTATTTTAAATTTCTTCACTTCTTAGTAGCATGGATTGCATTTTCTGTACGTGCATAATCAATATGTTTTTAGTTGTTTGTTCACCATTGCTGTAGCTTCCATCCAGTTAAGTACAGACATGGTCAGCCTGAAGGAGATGGCTCAGTCCGATGCGGAGCGTGCCCCACCAGCATGGCTGCGTACCCTACTGGAGACCGAGTTCTTTCAAGCATGCCCCGAGCACCCGGCATTCGAGGGCCGTGCTAATAGGAGGGCCACTGACTGCAACTTCTTCTGCACTCAATGTGTCGGTCCTGCCCTCTGCTCCGGCTGCATTGGAACCCATGAAGGCCATGAACTCATCCAGGCACACAGGACCACTCTGTCATGGCAATGGTTCGTTAGTTGTGATTTTTAAAGAGAAATTGTCGTGATGCTCGCTTTGTGTGAGGTGCAGATCCGAAGGTTATCGGGCCACAACATTGTGAGGGTAATGGATGTTCAGCATCTGTTGAACGTGTCATTGGTGCAGACATACAACACCAATGGTGACCATGGCGTGTTCCTGAACATGCGACCTGTGTCGGGTCAGGGAAAGTGTGGCACATCTCACTGTGAGGATTGTGAAAGGGGACTCCGGGATGAGGCCTCCCGCTTCTGCTCACTTGGATGTAAGGTGAGACATCCCACTCAACTGGTGATGCAAGATTTTTTTTTTGCATTGTAAGCTAGCCATACAAACTTTTTGTTGAAGCTTATGATGAGTACCCATGTTTTCTATAGCAAGCTATATATGTGTAACTTTCATTGCTTTACAGATACCTGCTGCTGGTGTCTTGCTTCTTTCATTCTAATTTTCTAATGTTGTTATCAGGCTAAAGGAATAGAGGACGGACTTGATTTCAGCGTGTCATTCGCTGTCGATCCAAACAATGATAGCTCTTGAGATGAGATTGAATCAGAAGGCTAAGACGACACTCTAGGTGAAAGCGAGTGAGACCAATGCCAGGCTCTACACTATTTAGGCAATGGATCACTCGGATGTCGTCCGACGAGGGTGACCCAATGAACTATTTGGATATTGCTTGCAAACTGTAGCCATGGGCGACCATGTGATTCACAAATGCATGAAATAATATTGAAACTTGGAATATATGTAGACATGGTTTAAATTAATTATCATCCGAGGAATGTTCACTACTACAGAACTTGATATATGTGCCGATTCAAAACCCCCCTTCAGTGGCGGTTTTTGAACCGGCACTGGCACTTCGGCAGTGATGAGCTCATGCCAGCAGTGATGCTTGAGCCATCACTGCCGGTTTGTTTCACCAACCGACAGTGATTCTTGAGCCATCACTGTCGGTTTGTAACACCAACCGGTAGTGATTTTATTTTTTAAAATTGCATTTATTAATTGTTTTATTTTCATTTGGGGTTTCTGGTTTAGGGTTTATGGTAGAGGTGGTGGGGTGGGAGATCGTGGAGGTGTTTGCTATCGAACCATTTGATATCAATGTGAATTGAAGGTAGTTGTGGACTAGCGACAATACAAACCCCTCACACATTTATAATAATTATTACAAAACATCCAAACAAAACATCACAATTGCCTTTCGAGGCGGTCTTTTCCATAGTTCTTCTTGAAGTCCTTACTATTCACAATGGATAGACATCCTTTTCTATACACTATATCGTCTAGAATAAGAGCTGTTATCTTCTCTTGAAATCCTCTTATCTCAAAATCCACCAACCTATTGTGGCCCTAATCTTTGCGCTGTAAATTGATACAAGATGATATTGAGATGCACATACGTAAGATAAAATAATAGAATTAAAATGCGACGCGTACGTACCATGCCATCTCCTATTCCTAGTTTTACGCCAAAGTAGGCAAGCATTGCCCACATCATATAGAACCTGCATTCGTTGTTCCCCATTGGTTGATCTAGGGCCTTGACCTTCTTCATATACTCCCCTCTGAATGGGACTCCCCATTTCTTTTGCAGCTTAGGCTCCACATTTCTTCAATCAGGTAACGCCTTCATCCTATGTGACAATGTAAATGAAGTGTGAAGGCTGAAGACATTAATTACAATATCATATGTGATTGAAAAGTGTGGTGATATTGGGTTCACTTACATATTTAGCACTTTGACTAGGGGTTCGATAAGTTTAAGTGGCTTCTTTTTTGAGTCCCACACCTCGATAGTTGAATTTTTAAGACTTATATCTACGAGGACGTAACGGTTGCTGCAATCACAAAGTTCATGTTATTGAATGATAATCAAGAAAAAAACACTTAATGGTTGAGAACGCATACTCGCAATTGTAGGTTAGCAGTGCGTTTGTTTTCTGGACTGAGAACATTCTTTCAAACTCAATCTTCAAAATTTGTGATACATACGGATCTTTGAGACCTCGATTGCATGTTGTCTCATTTACATAGATGGGGTCCAAGAAGTCAAAATTGCTATTTTGTTTTTGAAGGCAAAATTTTGCTACATACCTGCAAAATAAACATGCATGGATATATTCAAATGCAGATCACGTAGTTTATTATAACGTTGTTAGGGTATGGTACTTACATAGTCCATAGCATCATAATCTGCACATCCAACGAGCATCGTTGAAAGAGGTCTTTATAATGAATAGTATGCACAACTTCTTCAGGATGATTAAAAATAAAACATGGAGAGATGCATACTTCAAAGGTTGCTATCTTGTCTTTGCTGTTGTTACTATCTCTGATGTAATAATCATGCAATTGTCGCATGTTTGTTGGCAATTTTCTATACTCTTCTTCGCTGTCGACCATAGGCTTGCCTAGTTCAAACTTGTATACAAGAGCAAGGTAGAGATGCAAACTCCCGTCGATGACTCCGGTATTTTTACCGAGGTATCGAGAAGCGCGCAAGCTTCCCCCTAGTCCTCGTTGGAGCCCCTCGCGAGGAATCCCACGCAAGGGTCAAGCTCTCGGTCGGGTAACTCCGTGGATAGTCTCCGGCTCTCCCCACGCGCAAGTGGGTCTCCGATGTGCCTTCTGGCAAGCCTCTCTCGGATGCTCTCCGCCGTCTTCACTATCAAGCTTCCGGCCGAAATGCCGCAGGCCTTGTTCCCTTTGGTACACCGGTGGCGGCCACACCACAAACGCGGTTGGTGTGATCGCGCAAGATTACAAGCCCCACCGAGTACAAGCTTAGTGCACGCAAGCACCCTTTGATCAAGAGGTTTACAAACCTCACTAACACTAGGCTTACCCCTAGAGCAAGCGCAAGAGCAATGGTCTAACTAGCCTATGCACTTCGCAAAGCACAAATGCTAATCACCGAGTGTATCACTAAGCTCTATGCATATGGAGATCACTAGAATTGTGTATTAACACCTTGGAATGTTTCCTCACGTCTCCTTCACCTCATTTGGCTGGCCAAGGGTCATTTATATAGGCCCCAAGACAAATGGAGCCATTGGTACCTTGATGCAGCTCCTCTGCGTAGCTCCAGACGCAGGCAGCAAGGGGGGTCCGGACTAATCGCTGTGCGTCCGGACCTTAGTCCGGACCTTCCAACGGTCTTCTGCGCGTAGCGGCGGACAGTGGGTTCTCACTTTGCCAAGTAATGCATCCCATGTAATGCACCCAAACTTTTCCAAGTCTCCAAATTCCCCAAATATTCATCGGGCTTCTCACTTTTCCTTTGGAATCTATACCTTCTTGGTGCTCTTTGTTAGATGTGTAGATGTATTTTGGTTCTTAGTTGAAGGAATTCTTTGCATATGTACACACATGTATACTTGCCCCTTTGGGTCTGTAATAGAATTGGTTGGCCATTCCTTCTAACATGGTATCAAGCTAGGTTTTCCAATCTCACCTTCTTCCTGCCGGCGATTTGCCCACCCGCCGGCACCCTGCTCGCTTCTGCGCCCGCTCATCCAGACTCCAACTCATCCACGCCCGTCACCACTGCGTACGACGAGCTCGGTCGCCTGCATCGTGCTGCCCGCGGGGAGCTACCCCGCCTCCTGCGTGGCCCGCGGCTCCCTGCGCACGGTCGGCCCCGGCCCCGGCGCTCGCCCCAGCGCAGTCATCGTCGTCGTCGTCTCCTCCGGCTCCTGCACCCGTCCTCCTCCCCGCGGCCGTGCCCACGGCCAGCAAGAAGCCGATGAAGAAGACGCACGCGGCGACACCCGCGGCTACCCCGCTAGCGGCCGTGCCCCAGGCGGCCACGGCGTCGACGCCCGTCGTGAGCGCGAGCGCTCCTCCACCGGTTCCTGCGCCGACGCTCCCTCCCCCAGCACCCCTCTTCCCTGCTGGGCTGAGGCTCCCTCCCCAGCACCCCTCTTCCTTGCTGGGCTGAGGCGGATGCCTCCCTCCTTACCGCCGCTCGTCCTCTGTTCTTGCGGCCGGTTCCCTCTCCTCTGTTGCTGCTAAAAAAAAGAGTCCCAGCAGCAGAGAAGGGACCATAGTCTCCTCCATGGCGTCCCCCAGTCGCACTTGCCCGGGTGCCATTCCGGTTCCCACGTGTCTTGTCATCTTCAATGGCACAAATTGGGTGGATTTTGTTTTTCATATGGAGGTTCACATGGATGGACAGCTACTGTGGGGCTACCTTACGGGCGATCGGCGTTGTCCTCATGTTCCACTTCTTCCTAAGCAGCCCACCTATCCTCCAGATGTTGATGATGCCGCCAAACATGCCCTCCTTGATGCGTTTGAGGCTGAGATGGAGACCTATCAATCTGATCTGTGCCTCTATGAGACTTGGTTGCGTGAGGAGAAATCAGCCAAGGCCATCTTACTTGCGAGCATAGAGATTGATCTTGCACGCTCCCTCAGAGGGCTTGACACTTCCCACCTCATGTGGGCTCACCTCCGTCGCAGTTATGAGATCCGCAATGAGGCGATGTACCTTGCTGTTGTTGAGGAGGCACAGTCACTTCGCCAGCTCGATTCTACAGTCGAAGACTTCAACCGTAAGATGACTGATGTCTGGCATCGCCTGGACAATTTGGGGGCAGAGTTCTGTGGTGGTGGTACTTGTCGGTGTTGTGATCGGCACCGAGAGCAGCGAGACACACTTCGCCTCCAAGAGTTTCTCTCTCAGCTCCGTCCAGAGTTTGAGACTGTTCGGGCACAACTGCTGACTCATTGTCCGCGCCCATCGCATGCTGAGGCGATGCCTGAGCTACGAGCTGAGGAGACTCGACTTCGGGCTGGGGTGGTCAGTCATGTTCAGCCCCAGCCTGCTTTCCTAGTGGCTTCACCTCTACCGGTCTCTATGCCTTCGCCCAGTCTGCGGTGGTGGTGGGGGCGGTGGGGGTCCCCTCTGGTGTGCAGTGTGGCTACTGCAAGATTTATGGCCATGAGGAGAAGGATTGTCGTAAGAAGCAGCGCCAGCGCTCCGGGCGTCGTGATCGGCGCCACTCTCAGGGCTCGAGTGGTTCCTCTACTCCACAGGGCACTCGTTCTGTGTCTGCAGCGGAGCAAGAGGTTCTTGCCCTGTTTCGTCGCCTCACTACTGCTGCTCAGACCTCCCCTCACGGGACTATAGCTCAGGCCTCTGTTTCCACTCCTCCTTCGTCAGGTATATCACCACCGTGGTTTCTTGACTCTGGTGCCTCTTTCCACATGACACCCCATACCACTCATTTGTCCTCCTTGTCATCTTCTGATTCACCCATTCTTGTTCGCACTGCTGATGGTACTTCTCTTCCTGTTGCTGGGAAGGGTGTTCTTTTGACTTCTTCTTTTGAGGTTCCTAATGTTTCACATGTTCCTCAACTCACCATGCAACTCCTTTCTGCCAGACAAATCACTGATCATGGTTGTCGCATTATTCTTGAGTCTGATTCTTGTTGTGTTCAGGATCTTCGTACGGGCCTTTTGGTGGGAACTGGGCCTAGGCGTCGGGACTCACAATGCCTATGGGAGCTTGATTGGCTGCGTCTTCCTTCATCTGCTTTGCTCCCTCCACCACCTGGTTCTCTAGCATCTGCATCAGCTGCTTCATCCACTACCTCTTTTGCGCAGTGGCATCATCGCCTTGGTCATCTCTCTGGTGCTAGATTGTCCAGTCTTGTTGGTAGTGGTGTATTAGGCTCTGTTTCTGGTGAGACTGCTCTACATTGTACGGGTTGCAAACTTGGCAAGCAGTTGCAACTCCCCTATTACTCTAGTGAGTCCAAATCCTAGAAACCTTTTGATCTTGTTCACTTTGATGTATGGGGTCCTGCACCCATAACTTCAAAAGGAGGGCAATCCTATTATGTTCTGTTCATTGATGACTATTCGAGATTTACTTGGATTTATTTGATGTCCTCTCGAGGCCAATTTCTTTCTATTTACCAACAATTTGCTACCATGGTTCGTACCCAGTATAACTCTCCCATTCGTGTTTTTCGTGCTGACTCTGCTGGTGAGTACATATCCACTACCCATCGCTCCTACCTTGCTGCGCAGGGTACCATTGCCCAATTTTCATGTCCTGGTGCTCATGCTCAGAATGGTGTTGCGGAGCGCAAGCATTGCCACATTCTTGAGACTGCTCGTGCTCTCTTGATCTCTTCTACCCTTGCTCCTCATTTCTGGGCTGAGGCGGTCTCCACGGCTATTTTCCTCATAAACCGCCAACCCTCCACCTCTCTTAAGGGTAGCACTCCCTATGAGCGTCTTTTCGGCAGCCCTCCTTCCTATGATCATCTTCGTTGTTTTGGGTGTGTTTGTTATGTTCTAGTTCCACCTCGTGAGCGCACCAAACTCACCGCTCAGTCTGTTGAGTGTGTTTTCCTTGGTTACAGTACGGAACATAAGGGCTATCACTGTTATGACCCTGTTGCTCAGAGGATGAGGATCTCTCGGGATGTCACCTTTGATGAGTCCCGCCCTTACTATCCTCGTTCTCCCTCCGGTCATCCCAACACCACTGAGTCCCTCTCCTTTCTTACTTTACTTGAGTGGTATCTTCCACTGTCACCTCCCTCCTCGACACCTCCTCCTATTTCTTCACCTTTGCCACCTCTTCCTACTTCTCCACCTTCTCCATCTCACCCTCCACCACCGGTCTCCTCTCGTGAGATCACTCACCACTATACTCGTCGTCCTCGTCCTGCCCACCACTCGAGTCTTCTCCGTCCGTCCTTGGACCCCTTCCTCCATCTGCTCGCTATGCTCTTCGTGACCGCAGCACACTCCGTCCCCTCGAACGCCTTGGTTTTACTGTTGTTGTTTTAGCCGAGCCTGCAACCTATCGGAAGCTGCTGCTCACCCTGAGTGGCAGCATGCTATGGCTGAGGAGATTGCTGCTCTTGAGCGCACTAGCACTTGGGATCTTGTTCCTAAACCACTTCATGTCACTCCTATCACTTGCAAGTGGGTATACAAGGTCAAAACTCGCTCAGATGGCTCTCTTGAGCGCTACAAGGCTTGTCTTATGGCTCGTGGTTTTCAGCAGGAGTATGGCATTGATTATGAGGAGACATTTGCTCTAGTTGCTCATATGACCACTGTTATGACCCTTCTTGCTGTTGCCTCTGTCCGTCAGTGGTCGATCTCGCAGTTGGATGTAAAGAACGCCTTCCTTAATGGTGAGCTTCGTGAGGAAGTCTATATGCAGCCGCCTCCAGGCTACCCTATTCCTGATGGGCTGGTCTGCCGGCTGCGTCGTTCCCTCTATGGTCTTAAGCAGGCTCCCCGCGCTTGGTTTGAGCGTTTCTCTTCTGTTCTCCTTGATCTTGGCTTCAAGCCTAGTGATCATGATCCTGCTCTCTTTGTTCACACCTCTCCTCGTGGTCGCACACTTCTTCTTCTCTATCTTGATGACATGATCATCACGGGTGATGATTCTCAATTCATTGCCTTTGTGAAGTAGCGTCTCAGTGAGACTTTCCTCATGTCTGATTTGGGTCCTCTCGTTATTTTCTTGGGCTAGAGGTCACCTCCACAGCTGATGGCATCTTTCTCTCTCAGGAGAAGTACACTCAGGACCTTCTCTCCCGAGCTCCTCTCACTGATCACCGCACTGTTGACACTCCTATGGAGCTCAACATTCACCTCCGCCCCACCGATGGTCCTCCGCTTGCTGATCCCACTCGCTATCGTCAGCTTGTTGGGAGCCTTGTTTACCTTGGGATCACCCGTCCTGATATCACTCACTTTGTTCATATTTTGAGTCAGTTTGTCTCAGCACCTACCCAGCTCCACTACTCTCACCTCCTTCGTGTTCTGCGATACCTTCGTGGAACCATCACCCGTCGTCTTTTCTTTCCTCGCTCTAGTTCTCTTCAGCTTCAGGCGTACTCTGACGCGACCTGGGCGAGTGATCGCACTGATCGCTGCTCTCTTAGCTTACTGTGTTTTCCTTGGCTCCTCCTTGATTGCCTGGAAAACCAAGAAGCAAACTGCAGTTTCCCGCTCGAGTGCTGAGGCTGAGCTGCATGCTATGGCAACTATGACTGCTGAGGTGACATGGCTGCGATGGCTTCTTGAGGATTTTGGTGTTCCTGTCGCTACACCTACCCCTCTTTCTACTGACAGCACTGGTGCCATCAGTATTGCTCATGATCCGGTCAAACATGAGCTCACCAAACACATTGGCGTTGATGCTTCTACATGAGATCGCAGGTGCATGCTCAGGTTGTGTCCCTCCACCATGTGCCTTCAGAAGTTCAGCTAGCAAACCACCATGTGCACATGTAGGATTTGTGACCTTCTTTGTGACAAAGGTAGCAAACCACGATTTCACCCTCATCAAGCTTCTTCACTCGATGGTGTTATCTTGATGAGGTTGGGCTTGTTTCTCCTTGCTTTTGACTTGTGTCAAGTCCCTAGTAAGGCGATCCACTTCTTTCCTAAGTAGCTCATTCTCCATTGCAACATCTTATGTGCATGTTTCTACACACACATTCTCAAAACAATCTTGATTGCATAGGGGTGAGTCTAATAAATCAATGCAAGAAGTTGAGGCATCCTTTTTAGGCATGTCAAAAATAGAAGTTTTCTTTTTAGGTGCCTCGTTGGGGGTTTTACCATCGTCTTCAATATTAGCAACTTCTGTTGTTAGCTCATCACAATGTTTGCACATGGTTTCCATTTTAGCAAGCAAACAATTGTATGCATCTTGTAAGCTAGCTAACTTTGCTTTTAGTTTCTCATTTTTCTTTATTAGTTGCTTATCATTGATTGTGCATTCATTTGTGCTTGCACTAGACTCTAATTTCTCAATTTTAGTAGTTAGCTCAACATTAAGATTGGCAAAAGTTTCATATTGCTCAAGCATGGTATTGTATGCATTTTGAGAGCTATCTACTTTAGCTTTTAGATCATTGATTTTCTTTTGTTGGCTAGTGCAAGCTTTAGCATATTTAAGGTTATCTTGCACAAGTTGCTCATAAGAAGGTAAATCATCATCACTAGAGCTAGAACTTTCATTACCCCGTGCCATAAGGCGTACTCGTGAAGTGCTTGATGATGATTGCTTGCGGTCATGCCTCTTGTGTTGGGCTTCATCATCGCTTGATGAGTCACTCCAACTCTTGGTCGTGGTGAGGGCCTTAACCTTGCAACCCTTCTTCCTTGTCTTGGGTGTGGGCTTGTTTCTTGGACAATCTTCAACAAAATGCCCTCTCTTGCCACATCTATAGCATCCTTTCTTTCTTTGCTCTCTTCTTTGATTTGAGAAGATGCAATCTTCTATTTGGATAGGCACACCCTTGACATTGAGCTTCCGAATCATCTTCTCCACTCCTCTAATGAGCTTGATAGTTTCTTCTTCATCAATGGAGGAGTCAGAGGAGGTGGAGGCTTGATCATCATCACTTGATTCATCATCATCATCTTCTTCTTCTTCTTCACTTGAGGAGCTTGAGCTTGTCTCAACTTTCTTGCTCTTCTTCTTTTTGCGCTCTTTACATGTGAGAGCAATTGCTTTGCTTGATGAAATGCTTCTTCTTGACCCATCTTGTGTGACATCTCAAATGCCACTAGCTTGCCAATGAGGATGGCCGGGGTCATTTTGCTTACTTCCTCCAAGTTGTGAAGAACGGTGATGATGGGTGTATATTTGTCATGTGGTAGCACCGAGATGATCTTCCTCGCAATGTCCTCATCTTTTAGCTTTGTCAAACCTATGGAATTGAGCTCATTGAAAATTGGATTCAAACGCGAATACATGTCCATAACAAGCTCATTTTCATTCATTTTGAACGAATCGTAGGTTGACATAGTTAGACAATGTTTTTTTCTCACGGACATTGCTTCCGAGTAGGTTCCATCCTCCATGCTTGAATTATGCTTTATCTTTTAGGTATTCTATATGCTTCAAATGTCTTTTTGTGGTGTTGCCTAAGTCCAAAGCATGTTTGCACCCTATTGTACTACAAAATAAAGACTTGCAAATACGTTAGTCCAATTTGGTTATGTTGATCATCAAACACCAAAATCCAAACTAAATGGGACATGGGGACCATGTTCCTTCAATTAGGTTATGTTCAACTCCCTCAACTCATCAACCACCATTTCATTTACAACATGACAGTTGAATTGAAAACTTGTAACAGGTCCGAGTCCGCACACTTTACAATGCAAAAAAAATCTTGCATCACCAGTTGAGCGGGATGTCTCACCTTGCATCCAAGTGAGCAGAAGCGGCTGGCCTCATCCCGGAGTCCCCTTTCACATTCCTCACAGTGAGACGCGCCACACTTTCCCTGACCTGACATAGGTCGCCTGTTCAGGAACACGCCATGGTCTCCATTGGAGTTGTATGTCTGCACCAATGACACGTTCCGCAGATGCTGAACATCCATTACCCTCACAATGTTGTGGCCCGATAACCTCCGGATCTGCACCTCACACCAAAGCGAGCATCATGACAATTTCTCTTTAAAACTCAAAACTAACCAACCATTGCCATGACAGAGTGGTCCTGTGTACCTGGATGAGTTCACGGCCTTCATGGGTTCCAAGGCAGCCAGAGCAGAGGGCACGACCGACACAGTGAGTGCAGAAGAAGTGGCATCCAGTGGCCCTCGTGTTAGCACGGCCCTCGCATGCCGGGTGCTCGGGGCATGCTTGAAAGAACACAGTCTCCAGTAGCGTACGCAGCCATGCTGGTGGGCGCACTCCGCATAGCCATGCATCTCCTTCAGGTTGACCATGTCTGCACTTAACTGGATGGAAGCTACAACAATGGTGAACAAACACCTAAACACAGATTGATTATGCACGTACTGAAAATGCAATCCATGCTACTATGAAGTGAAGAAATTTAAAATAATTTTGGATCCACCGGGTAGCAAACTGAAAGGTACATAGGATCTGCATGGTACCAACCTGATGCTCGGATGATGGATGGATGGACGGAGATGGTGGAGCGAGGCAGCACTACCGGAAACAGGGGCGTTGCCGAGTGCCAAGTCTTTTGCCGAGTGCTTTCACTCGGGCACTCGACAAACGGCTCATTTGCCGAGTGTGGCACTCGGCATATTATAACACTCAGCAGAAGCGGCTTTTGCCGAGTGTTGGACACTCGGCATATAATAACACTCGGCAGAAGCGCGTTTGCCGAGTGTCGGACACTCGGCACCGTATGGCACTAGGCAAAAGGTACCTTTGCCGAGTGTCAGGCACTCGGCAACGCCGACACTCGGTAGACGACGTTAGGAGTCGACGCCGTCAAAGGCTTGCCGAGTGTCACCGTTAGACACTCGGCAACCTAAGCCTTTTGCCGAGTGTCATCTGTT